>WXZC020000715.1:0-11034 GCA_011317855.2 Paelopatides confundens
AGATACGAATGTATGCAAGATGCATAAAGTAATCCTTTGGTAAATGAACGAAGTAACCAGTCCACAGGAAAATAGAAACAAAAGATAACTAATTTTATTAGAATTGTATAAGGGCTGATCAACCTAGAGGAAAGTAATCATATCAGCAAAGTAAGGGCAAATATGCAGTCGCACCAGGAAACCATATTTCCCGAGTATCCAAATGTTAATTCGGGATATGAAATTGTACATATGCAAAGTGAGTGCAGCATAATTTGAACGGATGGATGTAACATTATTTCGTGCGGTCTGGAAGTCATCATGTGTAAGAGGAGGTAATGTAGCATCACTTCGCATCTAATAACACTTAATTGTCAAAGGGCAGGGGAATACGCCTTAAACCCCTCTCCCCAAAAACACATCCATAAAGGTTGACGATCTATAACTAAATCAATCGCAGGGCCGGGTGTAGAACATGGACCACAACTTCTAGAATACTGCATATGCCATTGGCCATAGCCACACACATACACGCGTATATCATATTTTTGGATGTTTAGTACTGGGGTTTAGGCAAGCTAAAAAGCCAACATGTTCTTTCAAGAAGCTTCTCCCATCAGCTATTCGTCCCCCTCACTCTTTGGGGGCTGGCAATATTAGGCATCTTTGATGTATAAATCTGGCCATTACAGTTTTTCCCCCATGAAAATATTATACACTGGGTTTCCCTTCTTGGCCTACGTTAATGTACAAGGACTGCATTCCTGTGGTCTAGACGTCATTAGTGGAAATTCATATATAAAATCAATTGTGTAAGTATTATTCAATTTCATGGCCAATGTAGTAACGGAATGCAGTTTCAAGCAAGACATTCCGTCCACATTTCACGAAATTAATTTAAGTGAATATTTAACATCGATTATTAAAGACATTAGGAATTATGTGCTACATGTTGCGAGGTTAGCTATCCCATAGGGAGTTGCTGGTAGAACCTGCTAAATTCATGTGGTACAGAAATCGGCCAATTCAACACCTAATCGAATACCCCCCTTTCATGGGAGGAAATTATGTAATGCTATAATTAAACATGTCAGCATTGCTATTGAAACTTAAAACAGAACAAAATATACTGCTTGTGCGAAGCTCCTGGCCGGTGGTTGGTCCACTGGCGAAAACTCAGGTATTCCAATTTATGTTTAAATTTGGCCATCATTAACTTGCTATTAAAACTGAACACAGAAAAAAATAGACCGCTTCTGCGACACATCTCATCGTGGAGTCCAGGGGCCCACTAAATGACATGCTGTGGCCACTTGGCGAAATAAGGTGGAGTCAAGCTGGCGAAGTCCCTGGAAGCCCTGTAATTATTTTGCTTGGGGAGGGGGGTATTAACTGTATAAAATTTAAAATAAAACTATATATAGCTATTTGACACGGGTCCATGGCCCCCACTAAGTAGTTGCTGGTGGGCTCCATGGTGTAAAGCCACCGAAAGCTGTGTAGGTGTAATTGTGCTATAATTTAGCATGCTAACATTGCTAAAACTGTAAAAACATGAATCCGTTGGGGGTTGCTCACTTTATGGGGGAGGGATAGGTGAGTAGGGGCTCCAACCTTTGATATTTGTTTTTTAAGAAACATTTATATCCATAATTCATTCTTAATTTAAGTCAGTTCTATTTTATGTGTTGGCAAATTTCATTCCTTTGCAAACCCACCATATCCCTTCATGACACGTACAATTGACTTAATAGTAACAATCAACGGTAATAGAAGAAAAAAAGGGTATAGAAACATACATTGTGTCATACTGGTATAGACAAACGGCTCTATAGGTGACTCCCAGTGATCGATATGAATGCAACGATTGCTTTCTGAACGTCAGGCTGATTTGAATTAATCTTACATTTTCTCTCAGATTACAAAAAGAAATGAAATGATCTTCATTCGGGGAAATAATAAAACACTAGAATATGAGAACTGTTTTTTTTCCACGGGAACCTGAAATTTGTCAATCTCCATAATAAGGATGTGACCATTAACCAGTTAACCGACCGAAAGCCGTCTAACCGGATATTAATTTCACGCACCGGTTAACCGAAATTTACTTCCCGTTCAAACCCGATAACAACTCCCTGTTCAAACACAGTAATCAGCGGTGTGCATACGTCAGTACGTACGAATATAATATATCATTTCTTTAAATTATAATTTATACTAGCAGTTTACAGAGAAAATACTGCTAGAAAATGTTTTCTGCATTGTGGTAGTTGTCTTTCAATGAATGATTTCATGTGTGCGATAATTGGCTGTGATCCAAAAATTGGCAAATAAAAGGAAGGAACCTAACATTAGCAATTGATTCCAATTTGCGCGCGATCTTCCGTGAAATTTTGTTTACGTGAAAAATTGGCGGGAGCAGAGATGTTTAGGCCTAAAATTTGGAAGCTTCTCTTGTACTAAATCCTGGTGTAAAAACTACACATTTTGCATTATAATGATTTTGAAACAACGACAAAGTTGTTACCATAGCGGCAATTATGATATAAAACCTTTTAATAATCAGAACATCTAAAGGTTGTTCAAACCATATCAGTGTATGAAATAAAAAAATGAAGCAAGCACAACATACTGTACGTACTCCGTGGTCAACTGTACCTCTATACTCACGCAGCTCATAACTTTCAATTTTTCATTCACGTGCTGCATTGCTGCTGTCTGAAACATTTGCGGTGTAAGGTCTCAAGTAAAGTCACGTGGCATTGAGTGACGGTCTAATAATTTACATCCTTAACAACGGACCGGTAAATAACGTTACATAACGTTAAATAATCAATGAATTGTAACATCTCCATTGGTTGTTAACAGTTGTGGAGCATCGTTCATTTCAAATTGGGGGAACATAAATTACATTTTATAAGAAGTGAAAGGATGGACTATATTTACTACCGCTCTCACTCGGTTGGTCAGACGTCTCTGGTTGATTACTATCATTTCATAATGCAGCATGGCTCCGCGCGCACCTGTTAGTCTGTTTGGGGGAAAGTCATGGACACTATTCCTGGCAGGTATCTGCTACTGCTAGTTGGTGTGTAGACAGTGTAGAAATAATGCATGTAAAATACAGCTGACTTCACAATGCATATTTAGAAGTGAATACGATTCATTTGACGATGAATCAATGTAATTCAAGATTAAGACAACGTTAAATACTTGTCAAGATATAATGTAGTCTACATATATATGCCCACTTGGCTCTGTTGTCATGTCTCAAACTTGCGATCGCGCAAATCAATGGCTTAGCAAAGCGGGAAAATAGACGGTCGGTTAACCGGTTAACCGACCGTTATAAAATCGGTTAACCGGTTTGTAAATGATTCGATATGTCACAGCCTTACTCCATAACTGTAATTCATGTGGTTAACCTATAATATATGAGGTAATAATATAAGAAGAGCATTCGTCATTGCCGTATAGTCTGTGTATCTGCCTTTTGTCTTCATATTACGTGTCCATTTTCCTCTCCTTATTTCGATAGTTTACGATACCATTCCACTGTTCTGACATCTCCTTTCAGCATATTCACAGTGCGCACAGCTACTCGTTGGTTAAATGGTACAACGTGGTTTCTTTCCTTGCGAAAGTCGCGCATTGTTAGTCCGCAACAATTACTGACATCTGATAGTTTTGGAAGTTTTCCTTTGCCATTCGAATCAGCATACTTGTCACCCCTTAAATAGTTGACGAAGAAGGTCGTGTTATCGTAGTACTCATGAAAGCAGCTATAGTTTCTACCAACCATATCACTGATACTTAAGTTGTAATCCCTAAGTCCCCGCATAACTATTTCTGTTTCTTTGATTTTACTTGTTGGCCAAACTGCACCATCAAGATCTCCATACCAATTAAATGTTTCTGTAAAAAGGGCAGCATGCGGATTCGTCTTGCTGAGGAATGGCTCAAGTGCTTCAAGTACGACGCTTACTCTGTAATAGTCTATTAAATTTGAAGCAAAGATCCTGTCGAAACCTTCTTCATATTCATGACGAACGATCACAGATCCAAGAATGCGGAAGTTCGTTGTACTGATATTAAAAGAGAGGCGTTTATCTCGCATCATTGCCCGAATTTTAGCGATTAAGTGAGTATTAAATGCGTGACACATAGCACTGACTGAGTCAGACGATTTGAATTTCATCATATCTAAGTAATCCCATATTTGAAATGGAATGCAGTCGGATCTAATGCAGTAAATAAATTTGTGACTCGATGGCAACTTACTGATTGCAACAATTAACGGTTCCCTCCCCCTACCTGTAAACGTTGGATTGTAATGCGTCATCCTTTCTTCCACGTGTCCCTCGGGGAGTATTAAACCATCCTCAAACCACTTTTTAACGGAGGAAGCATGTCGCTCTGGAACGTCATGCAAGAGACCTTCGATCCCCACACTAACCATTGGATCGGAATCGAAAATGGTGTTTCTTTCTTTAATAAAATTATCGAATTTATCATTCTCAATTTGGCAAGAATGTATTCTCCATCCCTGCCAAACCTCACGGAACACTTTGTACGAGTGCTTATTGATGTCAATCATACCTCCGGTAATCTTCTTCAGGTGTGTAGAGTCCATTTTGATAAGTTTTAAAAGCATCTCCTGGAGGAGTAAGTAATCCACACGAGGCATTTTAAAGGAAAGCCATATTGTAGATACACTTGAAACCTGCTCTGTTTCACACGAACTCATCATAAACAGCAGTAGAACATTTCTTGCCATCGAAAATGGATCAATATCGTTCAGTACAAATTTAAGATCACTACTAAAATGTTCTGGCAGTGATTGGACCGTTTTCATCACGTGACGTAAATCACCACACGCAGGCAACAAAATGTTAAAGTTCCTCTGGACGCACACCGTATCACATTTCATTTCGTTACTTTGCAAGTTTAAGAGATCGTTTGCAAACGAATTACTGAAGTAAAACGGGTAGTCACACATACGCGTTAATGGCCTGGATGCCACCTGTTTTACGATCTTCTGCCATTCTTGACACGCCGGTTTATGTTTCATCCAATCACCACGTTGACACTCTATACCACAATAGTAAAGAGAGTAACACCCAGAGCACTGTATATGAGATAAAAAACAATTGGTTCTTTATAAAGGAAAACTTGCCCATTTTCTACCTGTGCAGTATATAAATTATGAACTTTCAATTGGCTTATTGTATTTTCTTGTTTAAATGGGAAAGCAAGTAAATTAATGAAAAATAACATTGTCTGTACTTAATATATGATATCCTATGTCTCATATGAGATCTGTCCAAGCCTGCTACGGAACAAGTTTGGTTACCTTGATTCATATTGGTTTGTACTTATGCGGAATTCACATGTCGCCCTTGTAGAGCAATGCCGAAGACTAACGGTATCTACTGGGTCTTGTTTGGTGCTCAGCGTTAAAGCATCAGAGTATGGAACGTTAAGTGGGCTGGAGTGTCCAGCGTTACCTGAGTTATGAGGTGTATAGGCAATAGTGCCAGTATCGAGAAAAATAGTATATCACATGTCATGTACGAGACATGTCCATGCTTTCATACTTGATATATTGTGTGTACAATGTTTTCACCACATTTTCACTTCTGGTGACCCCAAATAACATTTGACCCAACCAAAAATGTCACATATGAGATCTAATCCAAGCGTCCTACTTAATAAGGGGCATACACACGTGAATATGAAACAAGTCCAAGTTTCCCTTCAAGTTGATATATCGTGTTTACAAACCTTTCACATTTTGATATCAGCTGACTTCAAATGATCCATGATATCCACCAAGAACAATACAATTCTTGCACTTGCGGTATCCGCTCTTATGCATGCGACCTCTCAAAGCTTGTGTAAAATGTGTTCACATTTTGTACCTAATATCGGTAAATCCAGCCAAAAAATATTCAGATATGTCTGCCAGTAAAATCACATTTTTACCCTGATTAGACGAATAGATGCGGCAATATTAAATAAAATTTCTCCCTAAACTATGGCTAAAAAATCAAATGTGTTTCTCCCAATCCAATGCAATACATAAAATATACAAAATATTTAGATTAATTAACAGGAAAGGAAGAGGGCCAGAAATAAGTTTTAGTAAACTTTTCTAGTCTGGTCCCCTGTCAGATAAAAAATAGGTCTAGAATATTAACAAAATATATAGTTTATAGTTTCAGTTATTTTTACGATGCCTAGTTGCTACATGTACATGTGGGAAGCCGAAGTGGCTTGTAATTTACACTTCACGTCGGGTGCCATTTTACACCCAGACAACCCAACTGGCCCCACTCTGATATTTTAACGCTGAGCACCCAGCAGTGCAGTTTTTGCAATAAATAGTGCAACAGAGTTTATTTTGTTATCTAACGCACCCGCCACATTATCAATACAGTTAAGGGCAGCCATGCAACATAGAGTCCCATTTATGTAGTGTATGTGACGATTTACCACAATAAAGGTTGATATAGACCCTTGTTTCCCAACTACATGGGGTAATTTGACCTCCAGGGGGATAAGTGGTCGTCAAAGGGTCGATGGATACACAGGGCGTCAGTAAAAAGTCCACCAGTATACGGTAGCATTGTTGATTTTCTTTTCTTTTTTCAACCCAGCCTCAGCAATGTTTTTTATTTTGTTATACCAAGATTTTAATTAGTACAGTACATTTCCCTTTGCCACTGTCATGAAATGATAGGTTCGGAAACACAGAATAGAGAGAGAGAGAGAGAGAGAGGTGGTGTGTATGTTGTAAGGCGATTCCCATACATAGTAACCCTAATGATCTCAGGGGTCCGAGTCAGTGGCGACAAATGAAAATGATGACGATAACTTTACTCAGTAACGAGCTGGTCCAGCATGATTATTTGGGCTTCCCTCTGAATGTTAATCGATGTTAGATCGTAGACCTACTACTTGGGCCCCAATTCTAAGAGCCCAGTGCATATACTATTGTCACCAGCAATGGTCACACATTACTATAATGTTAATAAAAACATGAATATTTCCCCTCTTTTAAAATATTCTAGTATACATTGCAGTTTTCACATTTTATTCTCCAAATACATACCAGGTGACGATTGTTTACTCTCGCCTTCCCTCCCTCTAACCATATGGCTTTCTTCATTTTAGGTCAATGTGCCGCCCCATTTAATTAAATAAAAAACCCGACATATTTTTGCGCGCTCACACGTGGTGCATTACATAATTTCATCAATATTAATCCTGTATTCACGGTCTGAAGTGAACAAACAAACCCCTTCAGCCAGACCACACGCCAGACCTACATTTTACGCTTGATAAGACTGCATTGCTCGTTTTTTTGTTATTCAGTTCCTTGTCGAACCTGAAACTGAAGCAATTGCACACCTGTTTTATATGCAGCGGTATCTAAATAACCGTACAGTATGTGTGACAGTTTACTTAGCCCGGTTAATTAGAGGAGCTGAATTGGTTCATTTCACCAAAATTAAATAAATAAGTGCTGGCAATAAATGTGAATTATTTTTGAAAGGTAATTTACTTTAAAATATAAAACATATAGGAAAGATAGGCTACCACCACTTTGCGTGTAATTAACCTTATTTGTTTATATTTTCCTAAAAGGGGATGAGATATCCCCTTCAGTTACACACATAGCCGGATTTAGGGGCCACAGGTGCTGCGGCACATGGCGCCCCATATTTAGAAGATCCACATTTAAGGACTCCAAATATTTTACCATTAAATTTGTAATACATACTGGAAATCCCATTGACGGTTACCCGTGCACCCCGTCTAATAATATATATGATATTATAATGACAATTCTTGAACATTAATATAATTTAAAAGGTACAAGAAATAGCACCATTTTCACTCGAAGCACTAAATCTGACCCTGTTTTGACTCCTCCCATATTGGTAGTGAGAACAAAGTTAACCTCCCCCAACAAAATACTCCACAACCGCCACTGGTTCGAGTGTAGGGATCGGTGAAGGATTCCAAGGGCCAACAAGGGGGTAAACAGTCGGGAAAAAGTTGGGAACCTAAGCTATAGACAAGAATATATATTGTTTTATAATGAACGTGATACGTTTTCTAATTCGTCGATTAATCTCAATCCTGTGTTGTCACAGCAGAACCAAATAAGTATATAATTTATATTTCAGAGGAATACACTCAAAATTATTTTTAATTTTATGGTGGTGTCGTATGGACAGACCATCTAAGGCTCTTAATAATAACGGACTAAATTATTATTGACGTGACAGTATGTTAACAAAATCAATTTGCAGCACGTGGTGACTATATCCCGGGAATTCACAGGTATATTTAGGTTCGAGTTTATATGCAGAGTGTGACATACTGTAACAGGTACGCTATCATACTAGTCTATAGTAGCCTATTCCAGGATTGTAAATACATTTAAAACTGGTGGGCAGCAACAAATAAAACCAGGTGCAAGTCTGAAATTATAAAGCAAAACCAGCATGAATGACCTGGCTAGAAACTTGTCCTGTATGGGGTTTGTCGACTTCTCCCTTCTTGAATTATCATGTTTAAAACGTTTTCACTTAGACTTCTGGTAACCTCAAATTACGTTTGACCTCCATCACACGACACCATGCTGCGAAAGGTTGCGATCATCATCCAAACCCAACACCGTTCAGTCTAATATTACCAAATAAATGATTATTTAAAATCCGATCAGCCTAATATTCTCAAATTAAAAATAATTTGTCAACCGTTAGTCGCTCGATCATGCAAACACATTATTTAAGACAGGACAGTAGGCCTATTTCCTGCGATAAATACAACACACAAATCTTAGAAAACTATGTTTGTCTTACCTCATTTTTGGCTCCAACTTTTTGACAATTTTCGCATTTTTTGGCAGACCAGGTTGGGCATTCAACGCTTTTGTGACGGATTGCATCGCTTCCACTGCACTTTGCACTACAGTACTCTGCAATACCACAAGAATTGCACTTTGTTGGACTTTTCTGTAATTCTTTATTGCACCTCCAACAGAAACCTTCTTTAACGTCCATTCTGAAGAGAAGGAATAAAAACATAATCACATGATTTTTCATTTTCGTCCACTTTTGTAACGAAACACAGAAAAGGACAACCTGAACGTCTCCAACGAAAAGTACTGAGTGTAACATTCATACCTTCGAACAGACACGACTTACTTCCATATATTCAACCAAACTCCGAGTGAGGTTATATTTACTAGAAATTATTTAATTGTTTTTCTTCTTTTTTAAACGCTTCCCATATGTGGCATAAACTTAAGTTGTAACTAACATGTTAGACTATATACAGATTCTGAACAGCATTATTATAATAGGATTACATATGCTGATTTAACTTATCATAAACTAGAGAATGGAAAGATTCATATTTAGTCTGTTTTGTTTGTTTGAATACCACTTATATCCATGGGGGTGCTGGTGACTCCCTGGTATAACATATGGTGCTATTAATAACGCTTTATAATCACTAAAGAAAGCTCACCCAAGAAAGAACATGAGCACGAAAAAAACACCATTCAAATATGATCACTATCAGCCATCTTACATCACCATTACAAAATGACATTATACGCCATCATTACAGATCCATTCCAACATGACGTTATTATCAGCCACCATTATAGCACCATTCAAATATAACCTCATTCTCATCCATCAATACGCCACTATTCCAACATGACTTAATTCTAAGGCATTATTACAACACCATTCCAATATGACTTCATTATCAGCCATCATTACAGGATCATTCGAATATTACTTAATTTTCAGACATCATTACTGCACCATTACAACATGATATCATTCTCATCCAACATTAGAAAACCCTTGCAGCATGATATCATTCTCTGCCACCATTAGATAACCATTCCAACATGACCTAATTGTTAGCCATCATTAATTATAGCACCATTCCAACATAACTTCATTATCAGCCATCGTTACATTACCAATCCAACATGACATCAATCTAAGCTAGCAGTAAACGTCATCCCAAAATGAACAGTTTCCTAGCTAACATTACAGCACCATTCCAACACGATATCATACTAAGGTAACATTTACAGCGCCATTCCAATAGGAACTCATTCTCAGCCATCATTACAACACCATCTCAACATGACATTATATATATATATATATATATATATATATATATATATATATATATATATATATATATATTCGTGGTGTGTGGGAAGATGATACTATACCAGCTCCATTTAAATATCCAAAATTCACATTTTTCATGGAATCCCATCTCCTTTGCAATCGGGAATTTTTTCCGCTTTGGTCCCCTTTAATGCTGAAGTTAAATGACCGAAATTGACACTTCTTAATTCCTATTCATTTAATGTTAAATAACTATTAATAGCTGATTAATTATCGGATAAATAATTTTCACAGAAATCCTTTCAATTTGTAATAAAACTGAAAAGGATTTATTGATGACATTATATTATTTTACATCTAAGCCCCTTTCATGAACACAAATGTATTAAAGGACACCTATTTTCACAAAATGTTAGGAAATGATTTACTAAAAAATGAAGAAAACAAAAATTGTAGAACATAAACGTATTTCAAATGATGCAAATGAGAGCACCATTTTGCATCTAGGGCCCTTATATGAACACAAACTTATTGAAGGCCACAGGCACCCCACTTATGTTTCCAAAATTTAGGAAATTTACTAAAAAATTAAAAAATTGTAGAACATGTGTTTCAAAAGATGATTCAAATGAAAGTACCACTTTGCATATCAGCATATAATCACCCGTACATGAACACAATTGTATCAATGGAGGAGGGGGCGGGGAGTTCACACCACCCCTTCAACCTACCCCGCATTACGAAAATCCACAACCAGAAAGCCAGCAGGCTTAGTGATTCCTTGCCAATTTTAGTACAATGAAGAACATCAACCTTGGAAAAATTTCAATCTTTCACCATTATTGATTAAATAGATCATGGTTCTTGCTCTGACTGC
>WXZC020000716.1:0-11034 GCA_011317855.2 Paelopatides confundens
CAACTCTGATGTTATTTCTTGTTAGATACACCTACCCTCAACCATGTAACTGATATGATTTCTTTCTAAATATGCCCATGGTCAACTAGTAAGGGGATATGTATCATAACTCTGTGATGTTATTTCTTGTTAGATACACCTACCCTCAACCATGTAACTGTATGTGATTTCTTTCTAAATACACCCATGGTCAACTAGTAAGGGGATATGTATCATGTAACTCTGTGATGTTATATATTGTTAGATACACCTACCCTCAACCATGTAACTGTGATGCCATTTCTTTCTAAATACACCCATGGTCAACTAGTAAGGGGATATGTATCATGTAACATGATATTTCTTGTTACATGTTTCATGATGTTTCTTGTTAGGTACACTATGATCAACCAGTAGTTTTCTTTTCAACCAGTGAGGGGATATGTATCATGTAAAAACTTATTTCATTCTAGGTACACCTATGGTCAGCCAGTAAGGGGATATGCATCAGGAAAAGTGAAGAAGTTAATCAAAGGCTACCACTTTTTTAACTTTAGACCACAACTAAGAGATCCATTTGGAGCGAGAGAGGTTGAAGAAGATGGTACAATCGCCTTCAGCGGGGTAAAGTGTTTATTGAACTAATCAAGTGAAAACCTTATATCTGAAAGATGGGGAAAGCTAGATAGATCTCATATTTAGCATGTGGATATAATGAGGTTTAGCTGCTCTTGGTGACATCCAAGGTTCATTTACTGTGATGTTCAGCTGTTGTACATGTGTTGTCCTAATATTAGTCATTTTAGTACTGACAAGTGACATCCAATCAATATTATTATTGTGACAGATAATGGTTGTACTACAAAACATAGTGTACACAGAGATTCAGCGTATTCAAACCTTGATGAAGCAAAGCCACAGTGAAAGGGTTAAACCCAAAAAGAGAATGCACAATTAATCAAGGTTTTTTTTTTTTTTTTTTTTTCCTGGGGGGAGGGAGAGGGGGAAATCTCTTTGTGGCTTTGTTTGATCAAGTTTTAACTCTGGCTACATGGTAGTGACAATCAAATTATAATACACTTCCCATATATGCAGTCAAAAGAAATATGGTTTCTTGGTTTTTATGTTTTGGTAGGAATTGGATGACCAAGGATGTTTGGAAGCTACTGTTGATGTTAGTGAAATGGAACTTAATTCATATTCTACCCCCTACTGGAAGACGTACATTAGTGTGACAGCTACCGTTATTGAGGCTTCAACTGGTAAGTTTACAAGTACCCTTTGGCTTCTCAGAGGGTTATGACCATTGATTTCATACAAAATCGGCGGAACACCTCTGACAGCAAAGCCATAGAAATACCCCCCCCCCCCAGGCGTGCTATGTAAACACAAGCATGAAACTGTAGTAAAATGTGACCTTGCTACTGTGAACACACACACAGAGATTCCTATTATCCTCCTGAAGGATTGGGGATTTTTAATAGCAGTTAGAAAGTACGCTTTACGGTGTAAATGTTAAACTTTTGTTTGTTTTATAAATTAGTGTAGGAGATCTTCGAAGAGGAGATGGCTTCTATTTGTCCAAAGGACCCATTCCCGAAATGATCCCGCCCCAATTTGTAAAAATGGATTGTTCTTCTCGAACAGTATATAATATGCATCTTGCTCAAAGCTATTGGAAAAAAAGATACATCAACTGAAATTTGGTCTTAGATGTGACAGCAAATTGACTTTGTGTCCTCTACAAGTGAACTTAAATATTTGTTGTTTGAGTATGCATTACGCGTAGCTCTCCTGCATTTTCCCTGGTCCCAGACACCGCAACTTACATCGGGAACTACCTTACCTTCTGGACAAATTACAATTTCATTTTGCACGTCAAACAAGTCTAAATCGCACAAAACTTTTACCACCTTACTGCCAGCACTGAGCGCTGATCTAGCCTACTCTAGCTACATCGCGCACCACAGGACTGGCCTCATTGATTTTCTGTGAAGAAAGGAGCGTTGCCTCCTTTGTCAGCGCCAGTGCTTTGTTAGCTTTTTAGTGAGTCTAACTCCGAATTTGAGGGTGTTTGGTGCTGGTAGCGGCAGTGAGTTTGTTCCTTTTTACACCCCCTGGTATCCCCTTTTCCACCATTTCCCAGATTTTCAATCTGTTTCAGGGATTCTAAGTTTGCCACGGAGCTTGACCGATCAAGTCCTATATGTATTTAGTGTGTGAACTGGTCCTGCCTGCGGCGGGGGGCGGCCCTTTTTTGTTTGGGCCGTACCTTGTAGACCCTTGCCCTGTGGGCCTGGTTTTGGGTCTCTTCTGGGTCTCTTTGCCCCACCGGGGTGCTTTTTTGAGCACACCACTGCCTTTTTGCTACTTAAGGCATGTTGTTTTAGTTGTTTGCATATAGTTGTATTGCATAGGCCATACGTTATGTACGTAGCTGTAGGCTAGTTAAGCTTCAGATATTAGCCATGTCGTAGTGGGGCTTCGCGGAGACTAGGTCACATTTTCCCCTACGGAGTCTATTAAGAGCCATTAACCATGTACGTATCTCCTCACACTAAGTATACTGGTTTGTACTTAAATTTTACATGGGGTAGATATGGGGAAAATTGTTTTTCAATCATGTGGTCATATACTCTTCTGCTGTATCCATAATTGGATTCTGGTAGGGCTGAGTCATACTATGGCGGAGTTGAAGCACCCTTGTTCTGCTGTATCCATAGGTGGATTCTGGTAGGGATGAGTCATACTATGGCGGAGTTGGAGCGCCCTTAAGTTGGCCTTCACGTACGAGTGGAATACAGTTTTGGCGTATGTTTGGACCTGCCACGCCTTGGGGGAATGGACTTCCGGTGTTCTGGTACGGTGTGAAGTTACTACTGAACATTGCCTTGGTGGCCTGCTGGGTTGTTTGGTTCAGATGCCCTTTGTGCTCGCCTCTACGACAGTTTTTTGCCAATATCTTGGCAACGAAGGCTCGTAGAGCCTTGGTTTGTTTTTCTACATTTTTGGGGGTTTTTGCTCGGGGCCGTCCTACTTACCTAATGGAGCTGTAGGTGGCTTTCTTGGGGGCTTCTGCACGCCATTGTAGTGTCCTTCATGCTTTGTCGATTCTTCCCGGGCACCTCAGATTTGTGCCACACTGGGTGTGCTTGGTTCCGGATCCATCCTTTTTGATGAAGACTCAGTTGGCGGATTTCCTTCTGGCTCCGATCTGCATAGCCGCTATTAGTTCTTTCTCTTCCATAGCGGAGGATAAATTATTCATGGAAAAAGTGCTGTAATAAAACCTTCAACCCGACTTGCAGTTTCACTTTGAGCTGGCTTTCCTGGACGGTACTGTTTACTCAGCTAATTCCTACATGGCTGATTTAGAAGCACTAGCATCAACACAGTAGAATATTATCAGAGATAAAATATAGTAGGCTATTGTCTATATTGTTACACATTTTATTTGGTGGTGTTTCCCCTCATGTGCCTGGTACCATTTGCTGACATGGTTGGAGCCCCTGCAGTTTCAAAGTCTTGTGTCCTTTATCTATAAAAGAAACAAAAATGAAGGTGTCTCTGGAAAGATAAATCTATATTCTGCCTGTTTAACAATACAGATTATTGTATAATCTCATTTTATACATAAAATAATGGCAATGCATATCTTGTCTATTGTGCCTGGAAAGTGTAATCTGTGTTCTGCTGGTTTAACAATATATATTATGTTACAATCTAATTTTATAACATAAAAACGATACCAGTGCATACCATGTGTATTTTTTCCATTCTTAAATATAGTTCCATATTTTTTGATGTGCTCTTCTTTCATATTGAACTGTTTGGATATCTACTTGCACAAGTTTCTCATCTTTTTTCTGCTGTTTTAAGGTAACGAATTTACAGAAACTGTGTCTGGAACAAAACTTGAAATCACCGCAATGAATATTGAAATGGAGTCAGCAACAACCTTTAAACCAGGCATTCCATACCAGGGCAGGGTAAGATATGGTAATCTTGGTGCAGTGGAAAGCAAGTATTTCAGGCAGTATTGATTGTCATCAATATCCCCCCCAAACATTTATTGTTGACCCTATGTAGCAGGCAGGCATCAATAAAATTATCAGAGGAATGATGTTAATGGAGAGCCAAACAAACATGATCTGAATGAGTTGATAATAGCCTGATAATTTTAGCATTCCTTAATTGGTTGGCAAGAAGGCAGGCAGAACATGCTGTATAATTCACTGCTTGTGTTGTAAACATATAAGGGTATCACGCTCTGGTCATGTTTTTGTGTTCTCCTTCTGTGGAGTTCTTTAAATGTTCTTTTCTATTTTTTTTCTCCCTAAGATTAAGTTAACATACCCAGATGATAAACCTGCTTCAAATGAAGTGGTAAATGTCAACGCAACTGTGGGTAATGAAACTGTCCATTCTAGGGAATACACGTCTGATTCCGATGGGATTATCTTCTTTGAAGTGCCGTTTGCGGTCATCGATAAATCCATACACTTAACGGTAGGTGTTCATCTCATAGTTTGTAATGGTGTCATTGCAGGGGCTTTAATATGTTATTGCTATAATTATTGTTATTGTGCCCATGTCGCCAGATCCTCCATTATCTTATTGCTGCATTTGAGCTTACCAAGAAACCAGTTATCTCAATATAATAATCTCTTCTGAAACCAATTTTCCCTTCTGCAATCCTGAACTTCACACAAAAAGCTGCACACACAAATATAAAAAATACTAAATATTAATGTTGGTTTTGAGAAGATCGATAAATACATTCAGTAATCCTAGTATTGTGATGAACATTAAACTTGATGATGAAATAGAATGATTATTAATAGATAGATAAATACATTCTGTAATCATAGCTAGTATTGTGATGAAATGCATACAAAGATGTTTAATGTGATGAACTTGATGATGAAATACATGGATTATCAATGGTTTATAGATAAATACATTCAGTAATCCTAGTATTGTGATGAACATTAAACTTGATGAAATACATGGATTATCAATGGTTTATAGATAAATACATTCAGTAATCCTAGTATTGTAATTAACATTAAACTTGATGAAATACATGGATTATCAATGGTTTATAGGTTCAGTAATCCTAGTATTGTGATGAACATTAAATGATTATTAATAGATAGATAAATACATTCTGTAATCATAGCTAGTATTGTGATGAACATTAAACTTGATGATGAAATATAATGATTATTAATAGATAGATAAATGCATTCTGTAATCATAGCTAGTATTGTGATGAAATGCATACAAAGATGTTTAATGTGATGAACTTTATGATGAAATGCATGGATTATCAATGGTTTATAGATAAATACTGTAATAAAATGACAATACTATGTATGACCTTTAGTGAGGTTTTAATCAACTAAAACGTTCAACCGTAGAACAAGTGACAAGTACATGAATGCAAAGATGGCAGCTGGCCGTATCGTGACCAACTATAAACAATCACTAAGTATGGAAAGCCAGGAATGCAATAACTATCATACAAGCCATATAGAATACCAACCAACACATTCTCCCCCACTAAAAAAAGGTCAAAACAAAACAACCTCTTCTTGCAACAGTAAAACAATGTTTACGAACTTGGTTCAGTCCATGTTAGAAAAGAAAACTGTCAGGGGGCTTACTTTTCCTAGATGAACGCCTCATACTAACGGTTTCTTTTTCATTTCCACTATCATTACTTATGAACTCCTCGATCATACCCGTATTATCAATTGACAGTTCAAACTAGGTTATAACCTTACTATCTGACAGTTCTGTTAGATTGTTACTCTTGGGACCTTCACCAAACTCGTTGGTCTCCACCAAACCAGCAGGAGCCAAATGACGAAGTGACACTGTTGATTCTCTGCCATCTTGAAAATGAACATGAGCATACTGCGGGCTAGCCTGTATCAGTTCAACCTCATCGACTAGTGGATCCGTCTTGTGGGCGCGAACATGGCGCTTCATAAACACCGGGCCTGGCGAGCAAAGACAAGCAGGGATGGACGCTCCTGATGAAGATCTCCTATTGAACTTGAAGAATCTCTCATGTGGTGTTTCATTAGTGGCGGTACAGACTAGGGACCGAACTGAGTGTAGGGCGTCAGGTACAACTTCTTGCCAGTGCTTAGCAGGTAGTCCCCTCTAAGGCTAACATTATTCTTTTCCAAATTATTCCATTGTACCTCTGGGGGTTGTAACTGGTGGTCCTGCTACATGCCAGCCCCCTCATCATCAGAAATTATGTAAGTTCTTTACTTAAGAACGCTGCCCCTCTGAGTGGATGTAGGCTGGTGTTCCGAATAAAGAGAAAATCTGACGGAGGCAAGCAATAACTGTTGATGGATGTCATATCCGAGCAAGGAAAAATAAACGGGGTTCTTGAAAACTCATCGACAACTGTCAGGAAGTATATATTCTTGTCCGTGCTGGGCAGCGGTCCTTTAAAATCTATATTGAGCGTCTCAAAGGGTTGGGTAGATTTGATCAGTGGTGAATTACAGGGATGATAGAATCTGGGCTTAAGTTTTGCACATACTTTGCAAGCTGTGGTCATCTTCCTTACCTCTTCTATTGAGAATGGTAGGTTCTTTGATCGAATGAAGTGCCACATTCTAGTAACTCCTGAATGACACAATGCATTGTGGAACTCAGTAAGGTTATATAATGTGCTTAATGCAGAACAGAATGCTCTGGTCATTGTGTCGGGTAGAATGTTTTCTTTTCCTGGACGGTATACTCTATAGTTCTATTCTCCAGCGTCTCATTTTCTTGTTCTTTATCTTGCCTTTGTGCTGAATGTCAAACATATAACTAACAGACTTTTGGTCAGTCGTCAGTGTGAACCGCCTGCCAATCAAGCAGTATGACCAACGTCAGACTGCTTCGATAATTGCTAGCGCTTCCTTCTCAATTGCTTGGTGGTTCTTTTCAGATCCTTTCAATGGACTGGAGAAGAAGGCGACTGGTCGTCCAGCTTGATTTAGTGTTGCTTGCTGCTATGGCTGTCTCTGAAGCATCCGTCTCTACTTCGAAGGGGATGGTCTCATCAATTGCTGCTACCATCGAGTTTGCAATGTCTGTTTTCAGATGATTGAAGGCTTTCACAGCCTCCTCACCCAAAGGAAAATTAGAGGGCGCAGTTAGCGGTTTCACTTTAGAAGAAAAATTGGGTATCCAGTGGGCGTAATAAGGAAACTACCCCAAGCAACGCCGAAGTGCCTTCAAAATCTGGGGCATAGGTAACTCCTTCAAGGGTCGAAGCCTCTCAGGGTCAGGGCGCAACTCTCCATCTTCAATAACAGAGCCCAAGATGCTCAGTTGTTTAGTAGCAATAACGCTTTTGTCTTTGTTAAATGTAATGTTCTTTCATCGAGCGGCATCAAGGAACTTTGCCTGATTACGTAGTAGTTCTGCTTCGTCTGCACCGCCTATGGTTACGTTATCAAGATAGGCAAATGTTGCTTGAAGATGCTATCAATCTCTCTCTGGAAACAGGGAACTCCATTTGTCACCCTGAATGGGAGCCTAGTATAATGGTAAAGGCCTCCATCTGCCTCAAAAGCTGTATAAGGTCTGTCCTCGGGCTGTAATGGTATCTGGTGGTAGCACCACGAAGGTCAAACTTACTGAATACTTTGTACTGGGCGATATTGTTCACAATATCATTGATGCAGGACAGTGGGTAACTATCTGGCAGGGTATAGCGATTTATAGTCTTGTAGTAATCTATGACTAGCCATTTCTTATGGTTCTCATTTTTAGTTACAACAACTTGTGCCCGCCATGGTGAATTACTTGGCTGGATTATTCCCTCTTTTAGCAAGTGCTGGAATTCACTCCTTATGAAAAATCTGTCGTCAGCGCTATATCTTTGTGATTTTGTTGCAACAGGTTTACAATCAGGTGCCAGACTATAGCAAATGATTTAGCAGGGTCAACCTCCATAGTAGCGAAAAGTTCATTCTCCTGCTGGTCTACTTTGATGTCGGTTGAACCACACAGTACCAATGGAGGTAGTGCACCACCATACTTCAAGATTACACGTTCATGCTTTGTCTGAAAATCTAGGGCTAATATTACATCAGTGTAGAGATCTGGCAAAATATGCAACTGTATTTTCTAGCACCGTTGACCATTTAACTCGATCAATACTTCACACACTTGTACGGACTTTTGTACTAAGGATGTTGATGCCATATTAACTGACAACTCTGCTGGACTTGTTGACAAGTTAAGCTTCTTCGTTAAGCTTCTTCACTAGAGCTGGATGTATGAAGCTATCCGTGCTTCCGCTGTCAACCAGACAATTGGCTCTGTTCCTGTTTACTTTAATTTCTGTTATTAATATAGACAAGGATATCCCAACTGATGCATTAGTTGGTCTGTCAAACAAGGCCGATGCTGTAGATTTGTTTTGGTAGGTAGTGTTTGATGGTGACTGACATATTTGAACAAAGTGGTCCTTTTTGCCGCATTTTCTGCAGTTCTCATCTCTAGCGGGGCAGTTTGAACGAGGGTGTCTATTGTAGCCACAGAAATAGCACTTGCCAGAAGGAACCGTACTGGCTACCCGAGCTGACTCTTGTATGGTCTCGCCTTCACAGGCAGCTGCACTTTGGCCTACAGGTGAATTCTCAAAACCCGTGGAATAATTGAGCTGTCTCAAGCGACCTAGCTTGGTCGAACATTGTCTGCAGATCGAGTGTCTTGTTTTCAGGTAATCGCTGTCTTACAATTGGCGAGTGCAACCCACTGATGAACGAGTCTCTGATGTATTCGGTTTCGCTCAGCTGTGATTGCTTTGAAGTTGCACGCTTTACCTAGCACGTTAAGAGCTAGAAGGTACTCATCGAGGGACTCGACTGCGTTTTGTTTACGTGTGGCGAGCCTGCAGTGCCTAGTGCTTTGAAGTTGCACGCTTTACCTAGCACGTTAAGAGCTAGAAGGTACTCATCGAGGGACTCTCCTGCGTTTTGTTTACGTGTGGCGAGCCTGCAGTGCCTAGCAAATATTTCATTTGTTGGTTTTAAATAAATTTTTCCCTTTAAAACGTCTAAGGCAGCATCATAAATAGTGCACTCTGAAATAGTTTTGTAGATTCTTCTCGAAAGTCCTGCTCCAGTGAACCCACTCCTTCGCTGCACTGCTTGAATTCGGGTCACTCTCTATCCTCTCGGGCCTGAGAATTCTTTCCATATTTTAGTTGATTAAATTGTAGTAAAATGACAATTACTATTAAATGGCCTTTAGTGAGGTTTTAATCAACTAAAACGTTCATGAATGCAAAGATGGCAGCTGGCAGTATCGTGACAAACTATAAATGATCACTAAGTATGGAAAGCCAGGAATGCAATAACTACCAAACAACACAAATACATTCAGCAATCCTAGTATTGTAATGAACATTAAACTTGATGAAATGCATAGATTATCAATGGTTTATAGATAAATATATTCTGCAATCCTAGTATTGTGATGAACATTAAACTTGATGATGAATGCATGGATTATTATAATGGATAGAGAAATGCATTCTGCAATCCTTACGATATAATGATCATTAAACTTGGTGATGAAAAAAATGAGATGGTTTTCAATGGTTAAATAATTATAATATCATGGTGAACACTATAACTTGATGATGAAATACAATGATTATTAATGGATAGAGAAATGCATTCTGCATGATCATTAAACTTGGTGATGAAAAATGTGATGATTTTCAATGGATAAATAATCCTAATATTATCATGAACATTAAACTTGATGATGAAATACAATGATTATTATTGGATAGATAAATATATTCTGCAATCCTAGTATTGTGATGAACTTTAAACTTGATGATGAATGCATGGATGGTTAATGGATATTTATGGATTATTTATCAATGTCTTTCATATTTTCTTCATATTAGGTAAGATCGACTAGTTATGATTTTGGACAGAATTCTCGCCTATATCAACCTAGAAATACTTTCTCCCTGGATCCAGCTTTTTCTATTAGCGGTCGACATATCCAGATTGTACCAATTTATGAGCCTGTAAATGCTGGAGATGAAGTTACTATTCAAATACTCTATACATCTGATGATAGCCTGGCCTCCTCTGATATTAAATTTCGGGTGCGTAACTTTCTTTGCTGTTCTCAATACATTTATGAAAGCCCCATCCATATTATGGCATACTTGCAAAACTAGCCTCACTGCACGAATCCATTCGTAGCACCTTCAGTATTGTGTACGATAGACTTTCTAACTCTTATGTAGCTACTATGATGCTGGCTTCCAGGAAACATTGCTACCACATTTGTCTTCTTCCAGTCCTTAATTATATATTCTCCATTTTCTTTCAGTTTGTTGCTCGTAATAAGTTAGTTGATCTTGGAGCCGTTCAAGGAGAAAGTCGCAGAAAAAGAACTGTGGTAGTAAATGGTAAGTTTCCTGCCCCTCTTGGAGAAATTTAAGAAATGTATTTCTTTGATTCATCTCTCTGAAAGTGATGTTCCCATGCATTTCATTATGTCATTGGTAAAGTAAACTTGACTGTTGTTTGTTGTACCATGCTCCTCCTCCCTCCCCCATCCCTATTGGAAGTATTAACCTGTTGTCCATCCACTATCTCTTATTTTCTCATGCATGCACCTATACCCACCATTGAAAATTGTAAAAAAAAACTATTCAGAAATTTTGTGTGATCAGATGCAGACTACGACTGTGAAGGTTAGTCCTGGAAGATGCCAGTTTCACTAGGCTTATAGGACCAAGTATGGAGGATGTAATTTACACTTATGCAATGGTTTGAGGACCAAGTATGGCTGATGTATGTTACATGGACTGTATTGTACTACTTGAGGACCAAGTATGCAGAATGTAATTTATACTCTAGTGTGTGGGGTTTTGAGGACTAAGTATGGGTGATGTCAGTTTACATGGACTACTGAGTGGGGGCTTTAGGACTAAGTATGGGTGATGTCTGTTACATGGACTGTATTATACTGAGTGTGGGCTTTAGGACTAAGTAT
>WXZC020000717.1:0-11033 GCA_011317855.2 Paelopatides confundens
CTGTTTTGTTTTTAAACTGGGAACCTGATTTCAGGGCGGACACTCTAATCGCTGTACCTTGCATCTATTCACCTTTATACAGTTAGGAAATTGAGTCTATATATACATTGCTATATATATTGCTTGCCAAGCTATTCTTTTTTTTGTACAGCGCCTAGAGCATTTGCTTTGTCATTTGATTTGGCGCTATATAAGTCTTATTATTATACATTTAAGAAATTGAACAAGTTGAACCAAAATGTGTGTTTTTGTTTCCCTCTGTATTATATTGACTTTTTCTTGAAGTCCCCTATTCATTTTGTGGAATCAACTTTTCTCAATTCATTTTGTGGAATCAACTTTTCTCAATACAGGAACACTTTGATCTTCTGGGCATGTAGTGTCCTGGAATAGTACTGTAAATGTATCATCATTGTAAAGAGTATGGTACATCATATTCTATGCCAATTCATCATGGGGGTGTTGTGTACTGTATAAAGCGCCTTTTGTTACACAACACAAATTAAATCAATAGCTAACCTAACATAGTATAGTTGTATCAAAAGAAAGTTACACCTACACCATTGTAGGGTACATGTTGAAGCGCATAATTAAATTGTATTATGTATGGACCCTGGTATATTACAATGGCAAACTAGAATACATTGTATTATTGTAAACAGAATTGTCCTGGTATTTTCTTCAAATCCAGATAAATGCCATTCCTGACATACCTGATAATCACGATTTTACTGTGTGCCAGCTGATCGAGTCGTTTACATTATCAATTTATCAAACACAATTGTGAGCTGTTTTGAAACTAGAGTTAAACTAATGAATTTCACAAGTGTATGTACATAGAAGCTTTAATACACTTGGTAACTGTATTGTATTGCTTTGTTAATTGTACAACATTATAGTAAAGTGTGTCATTGTAAATATGCATTAAAAGAGGTAAAAAGAGTGATTTTAACAGATTACTGTACAAGCTAATTTTGATTTGATTTATTTGCACTCAATTACAAAGAAACATACACAAATATACGAAACTATTAACATAGATACAAAAGTGCAGGGATGACACAGAAAAGTCTGAACAGCAGACTTATTTCCACTGTGGTCCTGCAGTCATGAATGAGGCATTTTGTACAAGGTGGCAGGGGGAAGAATAATATCACTTATCCAAACAATAAATATTAATCATATTAAGTCAATGTAAGTGGTGGAATTTTTCTGCCTCTGTAGACTGCAAATGTCTTGTGTAAACAATGTCTGTGATTGATACTCAACCAGATGCAGAAAACTAATTAGATTTTCAGTCAAAGCAGAAAGGTAAATATAGAGATAAAACTAAAGGTGCTAAACTGGGGAGACCATATAGGCAAGTTACATCTAATGAATCCAGCTACTTTAAATAAATACAGTATATTTTGGCAACCATGGCAACCAAGCTGGTTATGAGCTTTGGTGAAAGATGCTTGTAGTTATACAGATAGATGTTATTACCAGCATCCGGTTTAGAGAGGTATTGCACAGGTATGATGATGGTCTGAGTAGGAGGAGTCTGGTATATTATTGATTGCAGGATTGACAATTGGTTGCCAATAGTGGTAAAAACCAACTGGGGTAAACTATTGGTTTCTACCATCCCAGCAAAAATGTTTTGGTTTCAAATTCTAGTAAAATCCTCCAAAACAGACGATATATATTCTTGATATATGAAACATTAAATTTACATTTAAATTCATTCACAGCTTTTGTCATTAAGTTATATATGAAAGTATTTTATTATACTCACTCCCAAAAACGGGAAGTTTATCACTGCCTTAGTTGGTTTCCTACCCACTTCTTTGGTTTTTACAGCATAGTTATATGCAAATGACCTTGGTAGCTGGGCGTGGCTGTAGACAGTGGCGGTAAGTATAGGGTTCACATAACTCCAACCCCAAGAATTTTTTTCCAGTGGTTAATTGAAAGGACCATTTTAACCATAACAATTTTAAAAGGGATGTTTTTTTTTTTTTAGTATAGAAAACATAATTTCAATTTAACAATCAACTTTTCAAACAAAAAGATGACTTAATAAACAAACATTTCATAGACCAAATTATGTTTTATTTAAAGATACAACAATAGAAGTATACAAAGACATCCATCTTTCCCGTCCGTCCTATTCATTTGCACTACGACGGCTGACACAGGTGGATAAAAAACTGGAGAAAAACTTGCACAAAAAACACTTAATGGCTTTAAAAGGCATAACCGTCAGAGTGGCCCTCCTGCTCTCAACCAATGGATTTTGTAAAACGGTTTCAATCCTGCGGATTTGACAAAATACTTGGCTCCTATGGCTGTATGTATTCTGTAGTGTGAGGTGACCTTCAGTCATATCACTGTAGTAAAAGCACAGGGAATATGAGTTGAAGACTATAGATTGTTTCTTTGTTTGCTTTATCTGCTGTTGGAGGTTACATGAGATGGCACAAGTCATGAGTGGAGGAGGTTTTATCACCTCTATGGTTTAGATGTATCTTGACTGAATCAAGTGAGACTGACTCTGTTAAAGCCAAGATATTCTTCATGAAAATGGAAATCAATATTTGTTCTTTTCTTTACTCTTACTTTTCAGGATTTGCAGTTGGTCAAGGAGGGGTATTGGAAAGTTTGGCGATGTTCCTTTTGGGATATTTTATCGTCACTCTTACTGCATTATCACTCTCGGCAATTTCAACAAATGGTGCAGTTGAAGGAGGAGGAGCTTATTGTATCCTTTTGAATATTCATATGAAATAATGATTGATTAATGTCTTTGTATTTAGTCCTCACATCAGTAAAGGTCATCAATATAGCCTCAAAATTTATCCTGCTAATTTTGCTCTGAAAGATTTCAAACATACTTTCTTGCGGGTTTTCACCCCACAAATTATTCCCAGGTATTGAGGATCAAATTTGCCAATAGAATGTGCTCGGACAAAATTGCTCTGACAAATTCCCTGAGGGTGGCAGAAAAAGTTAGAATGTAGGTGGCCATATTTAGTCTTTCTAGCATATTTGAGGGTAATACTGACGAGCTTTAAATATTACCTGTTTTGAGAAAGTACCATCATGGTAATTGTATGTTTGTGAGGATTGGTTGACTATGCAGTTAATGAATATTCATATGTTGTGACATACATGATATTAGTTAAAGAGCGACTTTAAGCCCCCCTAAAAAAAAACTTGTGTGTAGTTATTTTGGACATTTATCTCTGCAATGATTATTTTTTTAATAACTCTGCAAAGAAATGCCACAATAAAGATTGTCCAAAATTTCAGACTTGAACGACTAGGCCGTCAGTATTTTGGCTGTTGATGTTTTGACCTGTTACGGCAGCTTCTTGTGCGTGCTGCGTACTAATACATTGGGAAATCTACTGTGCATCTATTGCTACTGATTATCTTACTACTAGTACTATGGTATGAACTATCACCAGTACAGCTATTGCGTTTTACTTGTTCTTAATGTTGTGGTGTCAAACGTATGCATGTTTCAACCAGCTGACTACAGAAACAAGTATTATTTGTTTTGGCTATTGGAAGTAGCTGTGCCAAAAAAATTTATACATAAACAAAAAGGAAAGAAGAAGAAACGAATGTTCTGGTTTTAGAATTTTTTTTCTCCTAACAACATTGTGCGAGGTTGCCAGGGACAGGTGCACTTTGACAAATTACTCCTTATACAACTGGTTTGAAAGTGTATGGCTGTGGTTTATTTATTTACAGTATGCCATATTTTACAAATAAAACAAAAGATGATTTATAAATATGAGATGGAGTCTAAAATATTAGTATATCTGTAACAGATTTAAAACAGATTTCAATAAGCGGTTGATCGCTGGATGAAGTTGATACAGGGGACGCTGTGTATGGCAATTACACACCCAAGGAATCTTTCCCTGTGCATATTGTATAGGGATACCGAGGAGCCGATGTTTCATTTTTGTACGTACGTGGATAATGACGTAAAAAAGATTTCAACCGTTTTTAAGGTGTCCATTCCCATAATTTTGGAGCTTATAACTGGAAGTAAGTGTCCACAACAGGGTTCCGTGTTATTCTCCATCAACCAACAGCGGGAGCTCGTAATGTTGTCCCTTAAGTCCCCCTTTAAGGTTAGGTTAATGTGCAGAAAGGTTGAGTTGTACAAGAAGTATGTCTCAAGAAGTGTCATTATACATTATTTACTGTGAAAATTGGCTGCCCTGCTCTACCACTCAATGAATATTCAGATATGTTGTTTCATACATGATACATTAGGTTAATATGCAGGAATATTGAATTGTACAAGTCATATATGTTTCAATAAGTGTGGTCATACTGTACATTACAGTATATACTGTGAAGATTGGCTGCTCTGCTATTTGCACTCAATGAATATTCATATCTGTTGTGTCATACATGTTAAGTTAACATAACACGATCCGCCTATTTGGCTTCTCAGATGGTTTTGACCCTCAATTTTATACAAAATTGATGGAACACATTTCTGACAGCAGACTCACAAAAATCTCACTCATAGCGTGCTATGTAAACAAGAGCAAGAAACTGTTGTAAAATGTGACCTTGCCACCATGAAAACACACAAGATTCCTCTTGTTATCCTGAAGGGTTGTGTATTTTCAATAGCAGTTAGAAAGTACACTTTATGGTGTAAATGCTAAACTTTGTTTGTTTTACGAATTAGTGTAGGGGATCTTCGAAGACAAGATAGCTGCTTCTGTTTTTCTAAAGGGCCCGTTCCTGAAATGTAAAGGTTAAGCATACACGTTGAATTATACATGTCTCAAGCAACGTAACCATACATTATATACCGGCTGCCCTGTTCTACCACTGAATATTCTCATTGTGCCATACATATTAAGGTAGGATAGGTTATAGGCAATAATGTTAAATTGTACAAATTGTATGTCTCAAAGTGTTATCATACAAATATACTGCCCTGCTTTACCACTAAAATATTCATATCTGTCATAAATGATAACTCCAAACTACATATTTGGTATGCAGGTTGACCTTAATGAATATAAGGACCCTATTGTTTTTGACAACCTCATCCACACTAACTCCACAATTACAGCTCGGTCAAACTTCATGATTAGTATGCAGGTTTATATAGTGAGTTCAAACATTTTATTGGCATTTGTGGGGGTCAAAGCTCATTTGAGGTTAGCAGAGATAATCATCATATCCGATTGTCTCTGGGGATTACTTGATTTATAAAAACCTGGAAAACCTGGAAAACACTGAAAATCTGGGTTCATAAACATCAAAGTGGGCCAATTTTCCAATGCAAACAAATGTTTCGAGCCACCCCAAAAGAATTTTTTTTGTGGTGACCCCAAAAGAAAAGGTGTCACATGAAAGATAATTTTGTTTTGTACAACATACTTGAAAGGTTTATTCCTAAATGAATTCTAGAAAAAATGACTGTCATAGTTGGTGTTGAAGGGTTAATAGCATTCCTGTCCTTGATAATGGACCGAGGCTATAAACTACCAACTGCATCATAAAATAAGCTGCTGACATCCATGCCTGCAAACTTTCCAAGGACTCCTTGCAATGTATACCCTAACCTTCCTGACCTTGATGTGTTTTCTCATCAGCCAGCCTGAGGGTAGATTGTTTACTTTGGATGGAGATTGTAGCCTCGTGAAGAGGCCATGGAGAGGTCAATGGTTTTATGACCCACTTGAATCCTTGTTAAAAATGCCAGTGGAACTGTACACTTACTGAAGTTCAGCTTGGACAAATTTCATATTTACTATCTAGGTTCAGCTTAGTGAGTACAAGAACGTATTGTTCGTAACTCACAGGCCAGTATTGCCAATGTGTTATTGTAATCAAGAGGATATTGTTTCCTCTTTCCATTAAGTTCATCCATTTTTATCTCGACAGCTACAATCAGTTGTTATAGTGCTATATTCCTGACTAAATGTGCTTGAACAAATCTAAGAATGACCATTGTATGTGTGTGCAATATCTGACCGAATAATTTGCCTGCTGTATACTAGTACTGTACGGTATCATGTTTTACTCACAATGGTGAATGAATGACCTTCACTGTTGATGTATTGCTCCCAATACTTGGAATGTGGATTGTACTTTAGAGTAGCTCAATATTGATGTCTCCATCAATTTAAATATAGTGTAAAGTAAATATAATGGTTGGTTTACTTCTGGTTTAGATTTACTGTTTTTTATTTATCAAAACAGATGGAAATTTCAAATTTGTTAGAGCCCATCATATTCCAATACCAAAATATTTCTTCCCTCTTTGGAAATAAATGTTGTGGCAAGTTTTGTCCAGACCTTGTGATAGTTTTGCATTAGCGATGCTCTAGTGTGTAGAGGTCAAAGTCTGCAAACTTTGTATTAAACGGATAACTCTTTAAGCTTTAAACTTCATATTTTGTATGTAAGTTCACTTTGTGAATACAAGAATGCTTCTTCTTTTGGTAGAGGTCAAATGTGATTTGAGTCAAGGTCCTTGTAAACCTTGTAAACAGTATAGCTTGGCCAAACTTCATATTTGATTTGTAGATCCACAGTGATTGCAAGAACCATGTTATGTCCAAGGTTAATATAATATTCTTCTATCAAAATTGACAAGGAATCACTAAGCCTGCTGGCTTTCTGGTTAAATTATCTGACATGTCATAAAATTATTAAATGTTTCCTTGACAATCTGTTCTAGTTATGATCAGTCGTGCTCTAGGTCCAGAGCTTGGAGGGAGTATTGCAGTGATGTTCTGTTTAGCCAGTGTCTTCTCTTCTTCCCTGTATTGCACAGGATTCACTGAAGCCCTCACAGACAACTTTGGAGAGAATGGTTAGTATTTACTCCATTCCTTACTTACCTGTCTCAACACTACTTACAGATGGGCACTAGGCGATACATGCCTAGCGCCCCCAGTTATTCCTACTAAATATGATACCATTGTCTAAAGAGGTTCTATCATTCTGTTCTCAAATCTTTTGGATTTTACCACAATTCCTATTTTCTTTGGAGATTTTTTGCTCCAATGGGATAGGATTCTTTCTCTGATATAACACCAAATCAGTTCCGGATAAGTATCCCTTTCCTAAATTGTGGTATTTTCCAAAGAAAAATGTTAACCTCCATGTTTCAGACTGTTATTTCTATACCTTCAGTGTAGCCAACCATATATATATATATAAACAGACATTCTAAAAAGCTAATCTGGATTCACTTTAATTTACTGAAGCCCTCACAGACGAGTTTGGAGAGAATGGTTCGTGTACAGTAAAGTTATATTAGGCCAACCATAGATATAAACATGAGAATACTCCTCTCTGCTCATACATTCTGTAGATTATATAGCTTCTATAGCTTCTTCTCATCACTTTATTGCTTGGATTCACTGAAATTCACTGAAGCCCTCACAGACAATCTTGAAGAGAACGGTTTGTGTATAGTCGAACAAAGGAAAGAGTATACTAAACTCGGAACTGAAGTTGGGACTTCGAACGTAGTGAATTGTATTCCAGCCAAACCATATCAAATGAGCGAAAGACGAGACGTCCGTACACCTACATGAAATAACTATAAATAATATTACGTGTCATATGTAAATTTGTAATTGTAACCAAACTTAATTGATGTACAGTTTAATATCTTATTGTTTCATATTCATAATCAAGCTATTTATATTATACCTGTTTCATTTCATTATTAGTACACCACCATAGCTATAAGGAGGAGAATATTCTCTCACATATTCTTATAGCTCGTCTTCTCCTGTTCACATTATTGTATGGTTGTATTACACAAGGGGCTCCACGAGCCGGGGCAACCTGGCATTTTGGAACCCGAGGTGTATGGGAGGGAGGTCCTGTGATAAGGGCAGGGGACTCATGTAGCGACCATGTTCCTGAACAATGTGGGGCGTTATCAGTCATGGTCGACATGTTTCCCTTACCACCCTCTTAGGGGGATGGAGGTTGTTGATAAGGGCATATTAGTCCTTCTGTTTGGACAAATGGGTTCTGGAGGTGGTAGCTGGTGGTCATCAGCACCATCTTAATTTTGAGAACAATGAGTACGGCTACTCGTCACTCTAGTCGGCCTGTCCATGTTGTCTCACAGGCGCAGTAGTGGCCGGGTAAAAAAGGAGAGGGATAATTCTCTTCTCTTACATAGAGAACTGGCTGATCCTTGATGATAATTGTTTGGGCTTAGCATTGTTTGTTGATATGATCAGGACCCTTGTCCCACTGGGACCAGGGATCATGAAAAGCATGGTCCAGACCATATCCATATTCTGCCATGACATGCGGCCCCTCCAGTTCCACTTACTCGCTCTTTCCAGGCTTACATCCAGTGACCTCTATGGCTTGTTCCCATTCTTAGTGTCTCTTCAGTACGGAGGCGAACTTCAAGGAGGACATCTAGTTCGGGATGCACAGGGCGTAACTGGCAGTCGTTACTGACACGTCATTTACTGGCGGGTGAGAGGGACATCAATGTGCTGGAGACTGTAGCGAAGGAGCTGTCAGACTCCTGAAAGACCTACCCCAAGGCAAGACCCTGGTGGTCTACATCAACGGACAGGGAGGGACCCTCTACCCAATCATCTATTGTGTAGCTTGGTTCCTCTGGATGTGGTGTCACCTGTGCGACATCCATCTCAGAACCTCTCATATTGCGGTGAAGGACTCCCCATCAGTGGGCATGTTGTTGAGAGGTTGTGTGAGTCTGGGAGAATTAGAGCTGGCTGCCAGCTTGGGTAATGTGGTTGCGACTGGCCCCTGGTGGATCTCTTTACCACGATCGAGAACGCGAACCTGCCAGACGTCTGCTCCAGGAGGTTTTAACCCATGGCGCGGGTCTTTGACCCACTGTCCTTCTCTTGGTACAGGCTTGAGAGCTACACGTTCCTACCCCTCTGGCTGATCCAAGTCTGGTCACCCCAGGACAATGGTCATCTTCTTCACCCCGCTCTGGACTGGTCAGCCGTGGTTCCCGCTCGCCTGGTAGTGAATCACCCAGTGATTATCTCGCCCTTCCCGGACCTGACCTCTCAGATGGCGGTAGGGTGTGGTAACCCATTCTGCAGGACCGGAACCTCGCTGCGTGGAAGCTGTCTGGGATTTCCTCAGTGCACAGGGACTCTCCCAGCCAGGTCTAGGAGACCTCCCACATCCAGGACTTGCGTTTCTAGATAGGCAGGTTTTTATAACTAGTACACAGAGAACGTGGTTACTCTCAGTAGTGTCGCCAGAGCTGTGGTCTCATTATTGAAGGATGGTGATTGGGGCCTTCAATCACTTGGGCAACAACCAGGTCCTTGCACATTTTTTTGTTGAAGGGTATGGCACTCACAAGGCTGGTGGTCAGATAGATGGCCCCTTCCTACAGTTTTTCAATGGAGGTTTCAGGGGGCCCTGGTGAGCCCCCCCCATATGAACCCATGTCAGAGGCATCCTTACCTAACTTGTCTCACAAGCCACTCTTCCTGGTCACGGCAGCTTTGGCACGATGTAGGATTTCCCTCCAGGCTTTCTCGACTAAGCTGGAACACAGGTTCGAGCCTCACACGGTCAGGCTGGTGCTCAACCCAGAGTTCCAAACTCACTTCATCCCAGGAGATAACTTCATCCCGGACATCAAGAGGGCCCCTTCCATCTCTAAGGACAGGTTCTGGTCCTGTTTAGGGCCTTGAAATGGTACCTTCACAAACTAGCGCCTCTAGTGCCTTCCACTACACTGTTTGTCATCCCGAGAGCTCCCCCATCGGACTGCCTAGCATGTCATCATGTTTCGGTGGTTGATCATGCCCATATGCCACGGCAGACAACTCCGAGAGCTCTGTTGCAGGCAACACACTGAGAGCTCTGTTGCAGGCAACACACTGAGAGCTCTGTTGCAGGCAACACACCGAGAGCTCTGTTGCAGGCAACACAACGAGAGCTCTGTTGCAGGCAACACACTGAGAGCTCTGTTGCAGGTAACACAACGAGAGCTCTGTTGCAGGCAACACAACAAGAGCTCTGTTGCAGGCAACACAGCGAGAGCTCTGTTGCAGGCATGCCAATTCATGATTCTGAAAGCAGCATCCTGAAGAACACCAACACCTTCATCCCTTCCTCCCTTGTGGATAACCTTGCTGCTGAGACGGCCTTTGGCCGAGCTGTTATTGTGCGTTGCTTCCAGGGAGTAACCCACCCAAATGCGGCAATTGGTGCCGGACTATAGATTAGTTAACGCAGTAAATCCCCCAAAACTTTCTGGTTTGGGATTTCAGGAGCAACTAATACAGTTCCTGCTTAAGATGCCCATCACCACTCACCACACTAACATGGGACAGACTCAGGGTTGGGGTTTAAGGGAGGCCTAGCTTCCTCACAATCTGCCTACCTAGTGGGCAAGCTTTAACGTTCCCATTCAACTGAACGCTATCACTAGGGCTCTAGTGGCAGACACCACATCCTAAGTCAGGGGTCATCCTGAGGTCAATGCACTGGTGGCGATGGTCTTCTCAGTCAGCTATCGCCTGGCATTTGGTAAGTAAGATATTACCTGGAGACGATGTTGAGTCGTCATTTCTGCTTTGGGAATAAGAGTTGCGTCTTGGGGTATTGAGCGCCTTACGTGCCATCCATGCCTATTAGGTGTCAGTTTTGTCCTTGCGTAATTTTTGTTAGATCAGGCGGAATATTGCTATACAGATGTATTGAACAGGTAAGTTACAGCAGCTTGTAAGTACCCGGTAACTTTTGGGGAATTCAACTGTTCTACATCAAAAAGGGGCAGAGATTGGAGGGGGAGGGAGGAGGGGGGGGGGAAGGAGGGGAGTGGCATAACTTCTCCAATTTGGCACAACAATTCTTTGTACTTTACCATGATATCGGTCTGTCAGTTTCCTGCTTATTGGGTATCCTCTTGTTAAATATTGTTAACCCTAAATTGGTTTCCGACAGCTGTACAGCGGGGAATATGTTTAATACATAGGCACTACCAGTTACCATGATATGGTATGGCTACCTACTATGCA
>WXZC020000718.1:0-11029 GCA_011317855.2 Paelopatides confundens
GGTACCGGTGGGACAAGTGCCACCAACGCCAACTGCAGAGAGACTGTCAAGAAGAAGGGAATGGTCTACTGTGTCAAAGGCATCGATTTTATTAAATTAAAGTATATTTAATAAGTTGTTAATTTGTATTTGCGGGGCATTCTAAATTCAGTACACGGAATAGGTTGATTTAATTTCCAAAGTCGTTTATTCATTTAAGTGATACTGGTCTATTATTTTCAATTATTTATACACGTCGCATGGGAAATGGCACAAGAGTCCCCAGTTAATTCCCTGACAAGACGTGTTACTCTTGTTAGAAGAGGAGGGACAAGTTCACGTTCTGACAACTGACAGGAACTGACACTGGTGGGGGACACGCCGTTTTTTTTCTATCAGCAACAACGCACATATCTTTATACAGGGAGTGGTGATGGACGAACACGAAACAGAGACGATGGCTGTTCGGTGGAATCAATTTCTTTTCCAAAGCTAAATTTCTTTAACTAGATCACAAAATGTACCAGCATGCGGTCATTGTTTTTCCAGATTTATTTTAGAGAACTCACAAGTTTAGAGATTAATTATTTGAACAATCTGCTTTCCAATACTTAAAACATGCATAGCATAATTAATGCATTATACACGGTCGGTACTTTACTTTACTTTATTGCTTATATTGTTAATAACACGTAATTTCAGTTTATGGATTTACTTTACCCTCAGTTCCAAAAAAAAATAGTTATCACTTCTGTTCCGTTTCAACAGTTGTGTATACTTTACCATATGCACCACTAAAATGCTTCTACTTTCGTAGACTTTTCAATATCAGAGTGTATCTAAAATATATTGAAAAATCTTTCAAAATAATTTAAAACAGCTTATTTTAACCTTTCATCTCTATATGGCATCATGAGGGTGTGGTAAACAGAAATGAAAATTGCCTAGTTGACAAATCTTTACAACCGATATGTATGACCTCATCAAGTATTATATTGTAATTTCACGTGGCAACGTCGAAAATAATTAGGAAGCTACATTCATAGCTCTCATTATAGGCCCGGGTTATATTGGGCCAATGAGCCCATTTTTAATCCATGTTGAATTCATACGACACTGTACCTCGTGGAACCTCCCCCCCCCCCCTCCCGCTCTCAGCTGATTGCCCAACCCACTCCTGGGCGCTACTGCTCATACAACAATAAATGATCAATATTTTAGTCTACCGCCCCTCTTATGAAAAACAAAATCTACAAGTTTGTTAATAGACTCAATAATTAAAAGGATTGCACATATCATATACATGTATACATCAATTCGTCATTCAATGACATCCCTTTGTTGAAGTCTCATTATATACCTGTAACACACCTCTCATTTAACAGGCCAATTTTATTAACTTGGATCTGTTATGTCTTATACTATGATATTTTAATTTCGTTACATATTTTCGTACACATTTATCAAATGAAAAGTAGTATCACAGATGCGCACTACTGTCAAATACTCTCTTTTCTAAACAATAATGAATCATTTAACTCCGTCTTCCATCTATCAACATATGCTCCAACAGTATCCATATACGTTTCAGACAGTCCCGACAAAACAAATGAAACACATTTTTTGTATTTCGGTGAAGAATTATCCAACTACCTCTTCCCCCTTTCAATGTTGTGTATTATCAGCGCATCCAATATCTTTGGCCAAGATTGATAAGGGGAGCGAGCATGATTTAGTTTATTGTTGTAGTCTAGTGTACCAGGCTATGCAAATGAACTGTACTGTACATATTGTAATTTGTAGTACATATTGTACGACTACCCGTACAGTATAGCTCATGTTTCGTTATAACCAACTTATATTGAAGGATTTTAACCATATTTTCAGGTTGAAAAGATATGATTTATCATTTTCATTTTTTTTTCTGGTCAGACCGCTTTGAGCTCGTTTTTGTCTCTTTTGAGGCAGGAACACAAGAGGAAAAGCGGTATACAAATACCGAGGATTGATTGATTGATTACGCTATAAATGCAACATCCTTGTATTATAAAAACAATATATTTGTTTTAATTGCTTGCCACCTTGTGTCTATGTTATGTAACTTAAGTTAAGTTAAGGCACCAACGGCTTTGACATCAAATTAGCCAGTTGATTGTATTTATATAGCTAAGCAATAGCTAGTAATGGCAACTATTAATGCTTAGATTGTGCACAATCTGAGTTACTAATCTCAATGGTTCAGCTGTTAATATAATTACTACTTGGATATACATAAATTAGGTGATTTTGGGAAGGGATGAATTATTTATTAATTTGATGTCGTCATTGTCGAGCAAGGGACATATGGTGATTGAATGATAAATGGTATAGTTGGGGAGGGATTTATTTCAGTGAGGAATCTAGAGACTCATATCATTTAAAATGTTGTCGGGAAGGGATAGAGGGAATGATTACATGATTGAATAATTGATTGTATATGTACCCTATTTTAGTATCTAGCTAACATCTACTTTCGAGTACAGCTTATAAATTAGAGCCGAATTATTGGTTTAATTGTATAATACCCTGGAACATCTAGTTCCACTTCGATACCAGTTTCGTGGTCACGGTCACAGTTCAATGATGATGTTACCCAGTACAGTGTGAATGATATTTTGTTTGATTTAATATTAATATACGATACCAGTGTTACAACTCCGAAATGGGAGAAAACGCTAAATCGGCAATAAACAAACTATACCTAGTGGTAAACATTACAGTGTTACCTACCGACATTTGTAAACACGCTAGATTGGCCAAATCTTGTAAACATATCTCAAGAAGGAAAAAGTGGACAAATCTCATACTTGGTATGTTGATGCCCCAGGTTGAGCAGAAGAAGGATACCTTTAGTGGATGTCATTTTAAGTCACAAGATGTCAAATCGTGAACACCTTATCAACATGATTTCTCAAGAAGAAAAACATTGACAGAGATCACAAAGGTTAAAACATAAAAACATTTGCAAATCTCCGGTTTACTTGATATATGGATGCCCATTGATGAAGTAGACCTATACATGGGTATTGTTCTTCATGGAGTTGGAATTTGTTTGTATTGCAATGTTTCTCATTTTACTGTACAAGTCTGTACACACATAACATGTTACAGTGTTAACTAATTGAGCATATTTATGTAATCGAAAGCAACCACAATGCTTTTGTAATTTCCAATGTATCGAATCTCGCACATATATGTATAGAAATATGGATGAAGCATAGCTTACAATCTGTACTAACATTTTAAATGGAGCAACATCTGAACGTTTAACTGTGAATCACAAGTTGTAACTAGTCTCGCACATGCAAAATATGTATATCAATATGGCTGAGACTGGGCCTAGATACTGTTAACAGTTAGAAAGTCTGTCAGACCAGGGGTTGATATTTTGTTGTTCTATGTGGATTCAAATTCTCCTAAATATTGTACGCCTTTGTTCTGGGGAAATTGGATGAATTTGGGGGAGGTGATGGAAGAATTGAGGGGTCTAGCTTGAGATGGAGGAGAGAGAGAGAGGGAAGACGTATAATTTGAAGATATGGGAGGAGTGGGCGGATGAATTTAGAGAGAATGGGGGGTGTTTGAAGGGGAAGGTAAGAAGCAGAGAAGGGAGGGCAGAAAAAAGATAGGAAGGAAGAGAAGAAAGGAGTACATACATAATTCGTATTCACTACAGCATTAGGAAAATGTCTTTATTCGTTTTCTTTTAATATATTTTAGGCACCAGTAGCATATTAGGTATTTTTAGAGGCATCATCAAGATGATTCAACATACAGCAAGATGGTCATATAATCCTGAGCTATAAGGGACTCAATCCTTTAAATACATTAATACACATGAGATGTAGACTGGCGAGATGAAGACTGTATACTGTTATCCATATGATAATGTCAGCACTATGTATATTGTGCAGTTTGGAACAAAATTGAAGTACCGTTACGGTCATGGTCAGTCATCTAAGACCAATGGCAAAACCAAGTAAAGTATAGCATGGTTTGTTGAACAAAAGCGATCTATTGTTACTGCATTCAGTATGGTAATGCATCTACCGAAATCTTTGTGGAACATATGGAGCTACGAGGAGTCACCTAGTATGACGGATGTCCAGTTCGATGTTAACATCTCATACTAGTGTGGCCTAGTGGTTAGAGCGCCCGCCATACAGCCGGGAGGTTCTGGTTCGATTCCTGGCCGAGTCATTACCAAGACTTTAAGAAGTGACCACTGCCGTACTGCTGGGTGCTCAGCGTTTAAATATCGGAGTGGGCCAGTTGGTGTCTGAATGTAAAAACACATCTTCCAAGTTGGCCTGAGCCAGCACGGAAGATTAGGCTCATTTTGCCTCGAGCGGAGATAGTGATACATGATGACGTATATTAGCGTCAATATCAATCCGCCCGAATGTTCTCCTTCAGGAAAAATGCCAAAAAAAAGTTCAGGACATATTAGCAAGTAAGATTAGATTGTTTGTCACGTTAATGTTGAAGTACATTAGTGGAGGTATATGGTATGAACATTAAATTGGGATAATTGGAGTAATTATATAGAATGTTATGACTTTGGATAGATTACATAATAGTATATTTAGATAACGTTTTGACAGTAGGAATGCAATTTCAAATTAGTTGCAGAGAAAAACTGACGACACTCTTTTTCCAAATATATTTCCATAACATTACATTAAAAAGTATTAAAACATACAGTTTGGTGTAACAGTTCATTACTTTTGAAATATGTGCCTATTGTTCTAATACCATTGATCACCATTGTTATTAATTTTGTAACAAGAAAAACTACCTATGGGAGTTATATATAATACCAATTCCCCGCTGATCAATGTATTTCTTCAGTAAATAACGCCATGTAATTTCAGGTGTGTGTCTTGTTCTCTGCACATGCATATATAAAGTATGTATTATATTTGCCCACAAGTGACGTAGCAAGCGGGACGGTGAGGGGGAGTTGACAGGAGAGGAGTTGGCAGGATAAGAGTTCAAAGTGGCGCTTGCCCCACCCCATCAGGTGGGAAAATATAAAACTGCCTTTTATCCAATAATTTCATTGAGATATGGAAAAACATGAAATAGCTTAACACAAACATGGGACACAATTTAAAACAGCAACATAACCAAACTGAATTAATTCAATTAACTAAACAGAGTAGTGTTGATAAGAAGGATCGTGGATATTTCATGTTAACTTTGTAATGTGTACATATTAGTGCAACAACTCTGATACTCATACACCTGCAAATACATGGTGTTGTCCCAAAACTATCAGATTACGGCAATGTATTACAGATGGCTTACGGAGTTAAGTTGTATACAAGACGAGTATTGTAATCACTATTCGTAATTAACATGATCATGCCAAACACAGGCTTACCCTCTCCCCTTCCAAACTTTTGCTCCCATGAGCCACCCCCGTCCATGAATACCGAGAAAAAGAAGGTTACGCCTCTGATATCCACTTAACCATAATTATCAAGTTACTTAAACTGAGGGTTTGAATATGTCAACCAAAGTCTCTGACAACCAGTCTGTTTGGTTTTAATAAAATGTCTAGAGAGAAGTTTATGAGTAGGTCAAGGAAGTTCAGTTGAATATTGAGATGAGTTTTTGATTGTGATCATATTTCAAGCCATAAGAGTTTTAAAATAATTTCCTTTCACGCAAAGTGGTTATATTTCCTCTGTTACTTTTTTGTTGGAAAATAAATGGAAAAAATGAATTGTCAAACTTACAAATTCGTGATGTTTTTATTGCATCTCTCCATTATAAATGAATATGCAAACTTAAGTGGTGGCGCCATACCTCGAAAATACTGCTTGAATTTAAAATTTTGATACGTTGATATATTTTGGTGATTTATTAAGAAAGCTGGTTTCGTAAAAAAGTGAACAAAAACGACCCCCGAGATAAATAAAAAGCGTTTGCCAAATCTTGTTTCAGTCTCCTGATCTAATTACGTCATTAGGGTAACCATTCAACTATGGACATGAGTTTGTATAGAGTCTGTGTTTTACTAAAGTGCATTAAATAATTAGAATAGTTCGAATAACGGCCACATTGCTTTAATTAAAATGCCGGACGATGTGTAGTAGGGGTGGAAGGTGTAGCAACATGTCTGTCAATGATTTTCATTATTTTGAAGACCGTTTAAATGCTAGAGAAAGCGAATAATGTCAACTACAGTTACAAGCGAATTTCGTTCTCTTGTATTTTTGTTTAATTTTACAAATTTTCAGACACATTAAAAGTTACTCGCTATGCACACAGCATGGTTTCCACCAAATGTAAGACTAACTTAGTTCATTGCAGTGTACTTAACGCATATACTCGATTACCGGATGAGCAAAACTGATGAGGGAATTGTGTACAGCAGGCCTTTGTTACTAGTAACTACGTTTTGGTATATGTTGAATTAAGGCTAGCCGACCGATTGTAGTTTATTTACTACTAAGCTAATTAGTCTCTGGCCCTGCTAGCAATTAGCTTTACTAGTGTAACCAGTATAGTATCACAGTCCCAACAAAAACTCTCTTCGACTCGTCATCATTTTTGTTCCCAACCGCACTCACGCCGCTGGCCTACTACAATGAGGGTATACCTTAAACATGTATATCAATCGACACAAGATGAGTTTCTACTCCGAGTCACGTAACTAAAATTTCATCAACGTTAACAGCGATAAATCATTTAATTTTCAACAAAACGATAACAAAAAGACCTCCAGCATTTATTTCAATAGTGGTATTCAACTCAGACGAATATATAACGACATGATATATATATTCACGAGTCCTCTTCGAGACATTTTAGGCTACCATAGTATGTACACATTTACACTACGTGTGTTAAGTTACCCCAATAGATCTCTACACAGCGCTTAGAGGCCATCGCAATTTGCGCTATACAAATACCTATTATTATTATTAATGACTTCATCAGTGAGAAAATCAGAGGGCTGATTTTCGCTGGCTGAGCTGGTTATAACAAGAGCTGGCGAAGTAAACGGTTCGTATTTGACCATACTTCGGTCGTTTTGCGCTGAAAAAAGCGTTTTTCAAAAGAAAACATATAGATGAATTTAAAAAATCAATAATCTGGAAAATTTCTAGGACTATGGCATCAGCACTTAAAGTAAAATTACTATACTGATTCGCAATATTTAATAATGAAGGTAAAATGAAATAATCATATGAAGGTAACATGAAATGACGTAACGGGGTACATATAGAAATGGACGTTGGGTTGTTGATGTAACGGTCAACTTACATAATACATTAGTAACTTCCCTATAACAAGAAAGCAAATTTAACTCCCATATTGACGTTTTATTGTATCTAACATCTTGTAATCGCTCATTGATGTGAACTGTGATTGCTTACATTGTTGTAGTTACAGCGCGAATACATTATAAACGGCTGGGTAGATATATTGTTTTCACAATCCATTTCCGGCTTTTTGGTTGAAATATTGATAATCAGGTTTGAAGTAGTCATTTTGATTCGGAAGACCGATTTATACGTGATGCGTCGGAACTTCAGCGTATTTATATTCACTGTAAAATACATTGAATTTTGAATTAAACATATTTCATATCATAGCCACATAAACAAAATATGTTGCGCAAAGCGAAATAAATTTCCGTTTAGTAATGGTTTATTTCCGATGGTGTTGTGCTTCAAATCGTCATCACATTTATTGCATAATGATAAATAACGATTTATCTATTTTCTGAAGAAGATGCTGCGATGTATAAAATATGTTCTTAACCTTCCTAACCTTAAACTTTTCTCACCTTAATTTGAAAGATATGTTTTATAAATGTAAATAATTTCGTTAATTGTTACGGCACGATCAACAGGGCATTGGTATAGACTATGATATAGAATTATGTGTTTTGGTCAATCATGTTTTGAAGGCATAATGATAATTTAAGTGACGTCACTTAGAAGCAATAAACGGAGTCCTCCGTGGATTTGGTTATTTCGGGTTTGTGAGTTTGGGTTATTTGGGATTTCATTGTTTCGAAACAACTTGGTTCACCGCAGCTGCATTGCAATGATGTCGAACAGGGTACATTCATCTGGTCAGATTCTACTCTCGTCCTTCGGATGGGGACATTAAATAGCGGTCCCGGAAACTGGGAGTGAATTTGTAGATGCCTGCCTCATAATTCTCTAAACACTCATCGAAAAGAGAAGGTTTGGTATAAACCGGTGTTCTATACTATACATACTATACTCAAATGTCAACTATGTAACTCAAATGTCGTCTCCTGTTACATTATATTAACTGTCATTCCATTGTTGCAGTTACCAAAGTGATGCTACGTTTGATGCACGTGTCATATGCGAGTAAACTGTCTGATTACTGAACGTGATATATTACTGTAAATAAATACTAAATAATCACTCATTGTAATAATTTAGTATAATATGTTTTATTACTGAAGGAAATACTTGATCAGTAGAATTCGTCTCAACATTTACATATATTTAGTCCTCGCGTGTTTAGCTTATCATTATTGTGCATTATTTACGTCCACACATGGGTTAAAATATTCGAACGGTCTGGTCCACGGTTAAACTGCAAGTATATTGACAATATAAACATATGTTCCATATGTCAAGTAACGTCACGAGAACAAACAAACACAGATCAATACAGGCCGTAAACCTGACCATATAAGAATGCTTCAAATTGTTCCATTCTTCGTTTCCTTTTATTATTTACCCTAGCCTATAACTTTACTAGCCTTGTGTAAATATGATGTTAATATTTGTATGACTTTTAAACAATAAACTAAATATGTATTTCTAAGGGAACATTTACTCGGTAATATACAATTCTTGTTTTGTCGGTCTACTAACATAATGAACATGTCTTTCTAATTAGTTCATAGACATTCACCTTAATCGCAATAAGCTACGAGTTTAAATGCATGCACTCATTTCGTCCTGCAGGGGTGCTACATGGGTATGTATGCACACCAAGTCACATAGACGACGACAGATTGTGACAATGCCTCATAATATTACTTTAAAATAACAAATCTGACAAAAGTATTCCGAAAATGATAATAATTTATAACGATACAATATAGAGTAATTTCGAATTAAACCAGGATGCGTTCTGTATGAATTTGGTGACAATGATGTACCATTACGTTTGTTTTATCTTTGTCGATTCACTCCCAAAGTCTCGCTTCCATTAGGAATTTTTTGTTTAATTGGTTATTTAATCAAGGAGTTTAAAGCAGCGTGGAACATGTTACAATTCAATGAAACATCTAGCTTTGATTGCAGTGTAGTATTACAGAACGTAAACAAATCGAGCGCTATTATTCCTTTTCCGGCCGTAATCATATGTTGTGATACAAAGATTTGTTTTCACCGTAGATGCAAATGTATGATAGGCGTATACATAGTTTATAGTTTCAGTTATTTTACGACGCTATGCTGCCACATATACACGTGGGAAACCGAAGTGGCTTGTAACTTACACTTCACGTCGGTTTGGAATTTTACATCCAGACACCCAACTGGCCTCACTATGATAATGTAATGTTGAGCACCCAGCAGTACATCAGTAGGTCCCTTTTTAAACTCTTTGCAATGACTCGGCCAGGAATCTAGCTCCCAACCTGCCAAAAGGGCGGGGCGGGGCGACCAACCACAAGAGTGGATAAGCGAACACCACATTTCGTCGAATATGTTCATATAACAATTTCACAAAATGTTTTTAAAATGACGAGAGAGAGATCGTTGCTTATCAAAACGTAAACATAACTTAATTTTTCATTATAGAAAATTTACTTAGAACTAGTCCAATTTGCATATAGGAATCTGGTGGAAGTTATTATTATCTGAGGGAACGTGGAACGTTGAATATGGTTATGTAATTACAAATCATACGAAATCAGTTATGTTAAATACTACGCATTAAAATATATATTTGAGGTCTACTATATATTAAATATAATCCAATATATTAAAACGTGATCACATGTTATTGATCATGTGGTTTCATTACCATGCATGCTTCATATCTTTTCTCATGGTCAGCGGTCTGAAATCACCATCCAAAAAGTTTGTTTGAAAGATTAGCAGATATAGTACGAAACCATCTGGGCCAATACAAATGACTTAAGTTTTGATTCCCTTAAATTATTGATTTCGAGAACGCTTATTTCTAATTTAGAACTTGTTTCGTTGTGTACTTGTATAATAAAAGTAATTTCGAGGTCATGCCTTGGCTTTGCTGTGGTCAGTCATTCTTGTTTAGCGACATATCTGCATCATAAAATAAAGCGGATGTTTTCATTAAAAAAGATATGCGCACACATTCCTGAAAGCACTTTGTCCTCGGGACAGTATACGCTATAGCAGATTTAGTCCCCTTGTAGTATTTCAAGACGGACGATATTCGCGGTTCCAACGGCACCATTGCTAAACTAGTCCGATGTCATACACAAAATGCCTAGTGTCTTTATATAACTGTAACTGGTGATACTGTTCTTATGCCCCATGGGTCATTTATGTTTCCATACTGCGCTGATTTGACACGGAACATCAAGCAAGACTGCAATATATACTATTTTAAAGTCTTCGGAATGACCCGGCAAGGATTCGAACTCCCACCATTTCGAGTGCAAAACACTAGGCCAAACACTCCGCGAAAGGGTCAAGTCATTTTTAATATGAACTATTGTCACAGTGGCACTAAATGTTCTCTATTCCCATACTGTATAACGATGAGCATCAAACAGTCCGGGAGATTCTCCGAAACGGAGAATAAAATAATTCTCCGAAAAAGGAGAAAGTGTATGCAAATTACTTAACTTAAAATAGTGAATATGTACAACGCAAGCTATTGTTAGACGTGGACCAGTCGTTCGACTAGTTTATGGCTCAAACGCACAGGCGAATACATGTATCGTCGATCACACTGCACGATAACATTAACAATCTCGTATGCGTAAAGCCGTATATCTGTACACACT
>WXZC020000719.1:0-11027 GCA_011317855.2 Paelopatides confundens
TATATATATATAGATTACCTCCAAAGAGGGAGATGTAAAGAACACCTCTTTGCTTCCAGAGGGTGTATGGAAGCTGGGTGTCGGATGTTACATGGAAGTCATGCATATTATATATATTGATGATATTATTATTATTTTTAGTAATACGTTCTCCGGTTATCTTTGTCAGATCCAGGCTGTATTTGAACGTTTAAGACAGGATAACCTAAAATGCCACTGGGCAAGATTGAAGCTGCCGCAGGTTCCAATCACCACTAAGTTTAAATGAACTGTGCTTGTTTCTTAGGGTGTCTGACTATGATCATCAATGTATTCAAATGTATTCACACGTTGCACCTCCACTTTGTGCACTCATGACAAAAATGTCGTATTTATAATGGAAACAATATAAAACAGTTTTTGACACGAAGCTTTAAAAGACTCTCGTTAAACCCACTGCCGTAGGATATCCAAAATATAGTAATCTCATACAGTGTGGCACGAGATTAACTACTCTTTTAAAGGAGATTAAAATATCTTCTTGTTTGATACTGTCAGTGTTGTCTATGTATCTTAGCATCTTAGCGTAATTCTTGTAGCTGAGTAACCCATTGGTACTGTTTTAACATTCCAATGACGTAGGCTTACTGCTGCTGCGTGTCATAAGATGTACTTAAATACGGTGAAAACCCCACGGTGGTATCTTGATGAGGGATAATTACATTACATGTGACGCTGTTGGCTTGAATAATTAATTTGTGGGTATGGACTCGTATATTAAGCTAATTATCGAGAAAATTACATGGAAGACCACACTGGGTATGGCCCAATAGAACAACCTACATCACAGGTAACTTCAATGGAATTATCACCATTCACCACTGTATAGTGTTGCACATTATTAATACCATCAAGCATGTTATCACTTCAAAATATCATACTAAAGCGTTACGACGTTTACGTTACCTAGGCATATTACTCGTGTGAACGTAAGTTCAGAGCGTATTTTCACCGCGTAATTCATTCAACTTAAAACACTGTCTTTCAACTTCCTTGGTAGACAGTCATACATTTGCGAAAGACCAACATATATTGCAGTACTATCTTGCTCCTTGTGCTATATATGTGATTATTTAAAGTAAAGTAGTTTTGACATAGTCGCTGATGTCGTGATATGTCACCTGCTTCACTCAGTCTCAATGGTTTATTCGTATGAACTTTATGTTTCACTTTGAACACACAAGAGAGATCCACTCACAAACTGATTGACCCAGTGAGGGAATGACTCAATGGCTGAATGACTGACTAACTAATAGTTTACTGATTGTGTGACTAACTGAATGGGTGATTGGCTGAATGACTGATTGACCAACCGATGTTGGCTGACTGACTGACTGATTGACTGAGTAACTGAGTGAATGACTAGATGACTGAGTGACCGATTGACGGGCTGAGTGTGTAAGATAGTGACTGAGTTACTGAATGCGTGATTGATTGAATGACTGACTGCGTGACTGACTGACCGACCGACCGATTGAATACCTGACTGGCTGAGTGACTGAGTGAATGAGTGAGTGAGTAACTGAGAGACTAACTTACTGAGTGATTGAACGAGTGAGTGACTGATTTACTGATTGTGTGATTGACTAACTGAATGGGTGACTGGCTGAATGACTGATTGACTAACCGAGATTGGCTGAAAAACAAAACTAACTGACATATTAGCAAATTGTGTGACATACTAACAGAGTAAACGAGCGCATGATTGATACTGACTGACTAACTGACTGAATGGTTGAGTGAGTGGGCGACTAACTGGGTAATCGCATGACTAAATGACTCACGTAATGACCGATTGAGTGACTGAATGAATGATTGATTGAGTGGCTGTGATATTGACTAGCTGCATGTGCGACTGCATTCCTAATTGAATGAATGGTTGATTGAGAGACTGACTGACCGTTTGACTGCCTGACTGGCTGAATGGTTGAGTGAGTGGGCGACTAACTGGGTGATCGTATGACTAAAAGACTCACGTAATGACTGAATGATTGATTGAGTGGCTGTGAGATTGACTAGCTGCATGTGCGACTGCATTCCTAATTGAATGAATGGTTGATTGAGAGACTGACTGACTGTTTGACTGCCTGACTGGCTGAATTACTGACTGACTAAATTATTGAATGAGTGGGCGACAAAGTGACCATTTCACTGACAAAGTGACTGACTGACTGACACTGGGTGACTGAGTATCTGACTGACTGAATTAGGAAGTGACTGAATGGGTGGGTGACTAACTGAGTGACTGAATGACTGACCGAGTGACTGGCCGACTGAGTGAGTGAGTGAATGACTCATTGAGTTACTGAATGACTAACTGACTGATTGCCTGATTGGTCGATTGACTGCTTGCTTGGCTAAGTGACTGTCTGAGTGAGTGATTGAGGTAATGATTGATTGACCGAATGAATTAATAACATGTTAACGTATTAACTGACTGGCTGACTGAGTGAGTGGATGACTGAGTTACTGAATGAGTGAGTGACTGACTGACCGATTGACTGCCTGACTGGTTGAGTGACTGAGTTACTGAATGATTAAATGAGTGAGTATGTGAATGCCTGGCTAACTGACAGGCTGAAGGAGTGAGTGAACGATTGACTGACTGAGAATAACGGAGTAAGTAACTTACTGACTGAGTGAGGGACTGATTATGTGAGTGACTGACTGATTGAGTGACTGACTGAGTGCCTGACTGAGTGACTGAGTGTGTGAGTGAATGACTAACTGACTGACTAACTGAGTGACTGGGCGAGTGAGTGACTGACTGATTGAGTGCATGGCTGAGTGACCCACTGAATGAGGACTGAGTAAGTAACTAACTGACTGACTGAGTTACTTGGTGACTGATTGACTGACTATCTTAGTGACTGACTGACTGAGTGAGTGAGTGACTGACTGAATGAATGACGGATTGACTGAGTGAGTAACTTACTGACTGAGTGAGGGACGGACTGATTGTGTGAGTGACTGAGTGACGAAGTGACTGACTGACTGAGTGATACACTGATTGTTTGACTGACTGATTAAGTGAGTGCCTGGCTGAGTGACACACTGACCGAGTGACTGACTAAGTGTAACAAACTGAGTGCTTGAGGCACTAACTGAATAAGAGACTGAGTGAGTGATTGACTGAGTTACTTAGTGACTGAATAACCGAGTGACTGACTGTCCGAGTAACTGACTGAGTGAGTACATGACTGAATAAGTGACTGACTGATTGACTGAATGAATGAATAACGGAGTAAGTAACTTACTGACTGAGTGAGGGACTGATGGTGTGAGTGACTGACTGATTGTGTGACTGACTGAGTGCCTGACTGTGTAACTGGGTATCTGGTTGACTCAATGAGTGAGTGACCGACTTTCTGACTGAGTGACTGAGTGGCTGACTGACAGTAACTTAAAGTGACTGACTGAGTGAATAAGTGAGTAGCTGACTACGTGACTGGGTAACTGACATACTGAATGACTTATTATGTGAATGATTGAGTGACTGAAGAGTGAGTGAATGAGTGACTGACTGACTAACCGAGTGGCGGAGTGAGTGACTGAGTAAATGACTAACTAAGTGAATGAGTGAGTGACTGACTGATTGAGTGAGTGCCTGGCTGAGTGACCACTTGACTGGGTGACTGATTAAGTAACTGACTGATTTCCTTGGTGACTGATTGACGGGGTGACTGACTATCTGAGTGACTGACTGAATGAATGAGTGACTGACTGAATGAGTGATTCAGTGAGTGATTGACTTACTGAGTAACTGGATGACTAAATAACCGAATGACTGACTGATTAACGTATTAACTGACTGGCTGAGTGAGTGAGTTATTGATTGACTGACTGGTTGAGTGACTGACTGAGTGAGTGAGTAAGTGTGTCTGACTAACTGACTGGTCGAAGGCATGAGTGAATGACTGACTGAGTGAGTTATTGGTTGAGTGATTGAGTGACTGAATTAGTGAATGAGTGACTGGGTGACTGACTGACTGCGTGACTGACTGTGTGACTGACTGATCGAATGAGTATATGGCTATGTGACTGAAGAACCCACTGACTGATTGACTGACTTAGTGAATATCTGATTGAGTGACTAACTGACTGAGTGGGTGAATGAGTGACTGACTGACTGAGTGAATGGATGAGTGTGTAACTTACTGACGGAGTGTGTGTGTGACAGAATGAATGAGTCAGTGACTGACTGACTGACTGAGTGACGCAGCGGAATAACTGACTTAGCGACTGACTGATTTTGTGAGTGAGTGACTGACTGACCGAGTGACTGACTGACTTGGTGAGTGAGTGGTTCTCTGATTGACTGAGTGAGTGACACTGTGTGACTGAGTGATTGAGTAACTGAATGACTGACTGAGTTACTGTATGACTGATTGACTGACTGACCGATTAACTACCTGACTGATTGAGTCACTGAATGAGTGACCTAGTTATTGATTGACTGAATGACTGACTGACTGATCAACTGATTAATTGACTGGCTAATTGAGTGACTGACTTAATGAATGACTGGCTCGCTGACTGAGTGGCTGACCGACTGACTGTCTGACTGAGTGACACTGGGTGACTGGGTGAATGACTGAGTGATTGAGTAACTGAATGAATGACGGAGTGACTGGGTGAGTAACTTACGGAATGAGTGACTATGTGAGTGACTGATTGATTACGTGACTGACTGAGTGCCTGACCAAGTGACTGGATGAGAGAGTGATTGACTGACCGACTGAGTGACTGAATGAGTGACTGAGTGAGTGAGTTACTGAGTGACTGAATGAGTTATTAGATGAATGATTGAGTGACTGAATGAATGAGTGAATGACTGACTGTGTGACTGAGTACTGTGACTTAGTAACTGACTGAGCCGAGTGACTGGGTCACTGAATGATCGAGTAAGTGCCTGACTGTGTCATTTGAGTGACTAACTGACTGAGTGAATGAGTGACTGACCGAGTTACTTAGTGATTGATCGAATGAATGAATGACTGTCTTAGTGACTGATTAAATGAATAACTGACTGTCTTAGTAATTGAGTGAGTGAATGACTGAGTGAGTGAGTGACTGACGGGCTGAATGAATGACGGAGTGACCGAGTAAATTACTGACTGGGTGAGTGAGTGACTGAGTGAGTGACTGATCGAGTGATTCACTGACTTAGTGAGTGAATGGCTTTCTGACTAAGTGAGTGAATGGCTTTCTGACTCGGTGACTGAGTGGTTGACTGACTGAGTGGTTAACTGACTGCATGACTGCATGACTGACTGACTGAGTTACTGTGTGACTGAATTAGTAAGTGACTGACCGATCGACTGGCCGAATGGCTGAGTGACTAAATGAGTGAGTGACTGATTAACTGAATAAATGACTGACTGAATAACTGACTGTTAACTGCGTGATTTACTGACTGAGTGAGTGTCTGACTGAATATATGACTGACTGAATGAGTGACTGAACGATCGACCGATTGACTGCCTGACTGCCTGAGTGTCTGACTGTGTGAGTGGCTAAGTTACTGAGTGATTGAATGTGTGAGTGACTGACTGAGTGACTGACCGATCGATTCAATGTCTGACTGGCTGAGTGAATAACTTAGTGACTGACTGAGTTACTGAATGTGGGAGTAAGGGACTGGCCGATGGAGTGAGTGAATGACTGATTGAGTCAATTATTGGATGAGTGATTGAGTGACTGAATGAGTCACTGAGTAACTGACTGATCGAGTGAGTGCCTGTATGTGTGACTGAGGGACCCATTGACTGAGTGACTGACTAAGTGACTAAATGATTGAGTGAATAACTGACTGAGTGACTGAGTGAATGAATGACTGACGGAGTTACGTAGTGTCTGCTTTACTGATTGAGAGACTGACTGAATGAGTGAGCGAGTGAGTGACTGATTGGGTGATTGAATGACCGACCTAGTGACTGAATGAGTGACATAGTGACTGACTGAGTGACTAACTGACTTAGTGAGTGAATGAGTGAGTGGCTCTCTGACTGAGTGACTGATTGGCTGACTGACTGAGTGAATGATAATGGGTGACTGAGTGATTGAGTAACTGAATGAATGAGTAACTGAGTTAGTGACTGACTGACGGAGTGCCTAACCAAGTGACTGAATAACTGACTGAATGAGGGAGTGACTGAATGAGTGGGTGACTGACTTGAGTGACTGAATGACTGAGTTAATGTGTGACTGAATGATGGAGTGACTGACTGATTGACTGAATGAACGATTGACTACCTGGCTGGCTGAGTGACTGAATGAGTGTGTGCCCGAGTTACCGATCGACTGAATGAATGAATGACTGATTAACTGATTAACGGACTGGCTGACTGAGTGAGTGATTTGACAGAATTACAGAGTGACTGAATGAGTGACTGAGTAAGTGACTGAGTAAGTGACTAACTGAGTGAGTGACTGACCATGTGACTGACTGGTTGAGTGAGTGTATGTCTGAGTGACCCAATTATCAAGTGACTGACTAAGTGTCTAGCTGACTTAGTGAATAATTGTCTAAGTGACTGGCTGAGTGAATGAATGACTGACTGAGTTACTTGGTGACTGATTGACTGAGTGAATGACTGTCCGAGTGACTGACTGACTGAGTGAGTGAATGAATGAGTGAGTGAATGACTGACTGACTGACTGACTGACTGACTGACTGACTGAATGAATGACGAAGTGACTGGGTGTGTAACTTACTGACTGGGTGACTGAGTGAGTGACTGATTGAGCGACTGAATGAATGACGAAGTGACTGGGTGTATAGCTTACTGACTGGGTGACTGAGTGACTGAATGAGTGAGTGACTGACTGAGCGACTGAATGAATGACGAAGTGACTGGGTGTGTAACTTACTGACTGAGTGACCGAGTGACTGAATGAGGGCGTGACTGACTGCTCGACTGAATGACTGACTTAGTGACTGGTCAGTGACTGCCTTAGTGAGTGAGTGACTTTTTGACTGAGTGGTTGACTAACTGAGTCACTGACAGAGTGACTGACTGACTGGGTAACTGACTCAATCGTTGACTAAATACATGCACAACTGAGTGAGGGACTGAATAAGTTAGTGAGTGACTGACTTGGTGACTTGGTAAGTGACTGACTGAATGACTGACTAAATACTTGAATGACTGATTGATTGATTGATTGAGTGACTGACTGATTGAATGAATGAGTGACTGACTGACTGACTGTGTGATTAGATGACTAAATATTTTAATGGATGACTAAGTGAATTACTAATTGACTGAATGAGTGACAGACTGAATGAGTAACTGACTGACTGATTTAGTAGGTGACTGACTGGGTAGCTAACATAGTGAGTGACTGAGTGAGTGACCTAGTGAGTGACTTGGTAAGAGAATGACTGAACGACTGAATAAATACCTGAATGACTGAATGAGTGAGTGACCGATTGAGTGACTGACTGACTGGGTGACCCACTGACTGATTGATGGATTGTGTGACTTACTGAGTGAACGAGTACATGACTGATACGGATTGACTGACTGACTGAATGAATGAATAATTAAAGGAATGAGTGACTGAATGAGTGAGTGACTGTGTAAGTGACTGATTGACTGGCTGACTGAGAATGCGTAAGTGACTGGGTGAGACAGTGACTGACTAACTAACCGATTGGCTGACCGACATAGTGACTGACTGACTGATTAACTGAATGATTTATTGATCTAACATACTGGGTGATTGGCTAAATAATTGATTGACCAACCAATGATGGTTGACTGATTAACTGACTGATTATGTGACTTACTATTTGAGTGAACGCGTACATGACTGATACTGATTGACTAACTGAATTATTGAGTGAGTAGGCGACTGAATGTATGATCGCACGACTAACTCACTGACTGAATGAATAAATGGTCGAGTGTGCGAGATAATGATTGATTAACTGAATGAATAATTGATTGAGCGATCGGGTGACTGCGAGACTCAGTGACTGACTGCGAAACTGACTAACTGACTGAATGATTGTTTGAGTGACTTAGTGATCTCTAAACTGACTGACTGACTGCGTGAGTGACTGAGTGACTGACTGACCGGGTACTGACTAATTGAGTGAGTGCCTGGCTGAGACACTGACTCACCCACTGACTAACTGAGTGACTAACTGACTGAGTGACTAACTGCGTGACTGACTAAGTGACTGAACGATTGAATGGCTGACTGACACTGAGTGACTGAATGACTGAGTGAGTAACCGTCTGAGTGACTGACTGACTGACACTGAGTGACTGACTGCGTGACTGAGTGAATGACTGAGTGACTGACTGACTGAATGAATGACAGAGTGACTGAGTGAGTAATTTAGTGACTGATTGAATGAATGACTGAATGACTGACTTAGTGACTTCACTTAATGCCGGAGTGACTGACAGAATCACTGACTGACTGACTGACTGACTGACTGACTTAGTGAGTCAGTGATTTACTGGCCGAGTAACTGAGTGGCTAAACGACTGATTGACTGACTGGGTGACTGAATGAATGACTGAATGAGTGGGTGATTGAGTGAGTAACAGATGAATGAGCGAGTGGTTGAGTGACCGAGTAGCTGGCTGACTGAGTGACTGACAGAGTAATTGACAGACTGCGTGAATGACTGAGTGACTTGGTACGTGACGGACTGGCTAATTACACGAATAACTGACTGAGTAACTGAGTAATGAATGAATGTGTGAATGAGTGAATGTATGAGTGATTGAGTCAGCGATTGGCTGAGTGAGTGAGTAACTGGCTGACTGAATAACTGACTGAGTGTGTGACTGAATAATTGAGTGAATGAATGAGTGAGAGAGTGACTGACTGAGTGGTTGCGTGTGATTGACTAATTAACCGAGTGATTGATTGAGTAAGTGGGCGACTAACTGGGTGATCGACTGACTGACCGACTGAACGATTGATTGCGTCACTGACAAACTGACTGATTTACTGATTGCGTGACGGGCTAACTGACTAGGTAACTGGCCGAATAACTAATTGACTGAACAAGGTTGGCTGACTAACTAACGGACTGGTTGTGTGACTTAGTGAGTGAACGAGTACATGACTGCTACTGAATGACTGACTGAATGAATGAGTGAGTGTGATACCGACCGACTAATTGACTGACTGAATGCGCAAATGACTGAATGATTGAGTGAGTGAGTGGATGAGTAACTGACTGACCGAGTAAGTGGGCGACTGACTGGGCAATCGCACGACTAACTAACTGACTGACTGAATGAAATTCCTAGTGTTCGAAATACTAACTGACTAACTCACTGAATGATTGATTGAGTGAATGGGTGACTGCACAATTTACTAACTGAATGCTAGATTGAGTGAGTGGACGACTGACTGGCTGACTTCGCTAACTGAATAAGTGACTGACAGTGAGTAAGTGACTGAGTGACTGACTGAGTGACTGAGTGACCGCGTGACTGACTGAATGCGTGACTGAGTGGGTGAATGAGTGACTGACTGTGTGACCTAATGACTGAATAACTGAGACTGAGTGACTGACTAACTGACTGACTGAATAAGTGTGATTGAGTGAGTGTATGGCTGAGTGACTGTGTTACTGACTGACTGACTAACGGATTGAGTGACTAACTGACTTAATAAGTGACTGACTGACTAAGTGATTGATGTGGTGACTGCCTGACTGAGTGACTAACTGACTCAGTGAATGACTGAGTGACTTACTTACTGAGTGACTGAATAGCCGAATGAGTCACTGAAGTGAGTGGGCTACTGACTGGGTGATCGCAAGACGAACTGACTGACTTATTGACCAAGTGGCCGACTGACTGAATGAATGAATGGCTTTGTGTGAGATATACTGACTGAATGATCGATTAAATGAGTGGGCGACTGAGTGATCGCGCGACTGACTGACTGAGTGCGGGGGTGACTGACTGGATGACTGCGTTACCGACTGACTCATTGATTGACTACCTGACTGACTGAGTGATCGCGCCACTGACTGACTTAATGTGTGATTGACTGAATTACTGAGTGACTGACTGGTTGAATGAGTAACTGACTGACTGAGAGACTGACTGAATGAGTGACTGACTGACTAACCGAGTGATTGACTGACTGAGTGATCGACTGACAGAATTAATCGATGAGTGTGGAATATTCTGACTGACCAATTGACTGAATGATTGAATTAGTGACTATGTGACTGTGCGCAACTGACTGACTAACTGATCGCGCTACTGACCGAATGACTGAGTGAGTAACCGAGTAACGGAGTGACCGACTGATTGACTGACCGACTGACTTAGCGAGTGAGTGACTGAGTGAGTGACTGTGTGATTGAGTGACTAACTGAGTAATTGACTGAGTAATTGAGTGATTGACTGAATGACTGACTAAGTTACTTACTGACTGAGTGAATGTCTGAGTGATTGATTGACTGAGTGAGTGAGTGAATTATTGACTGAATGACTGACTGATTGAACAAGTGACCGAGTAAGTGACTTACTGAGTACCAGAGTGACTAACTAAATGAATGACTGACTGATAGTTTAATTAGTTTATATCGAATTGATGACTTTAGGCTGTTTGTTTCATCTTACTAGCTTCATCTGGATCCGTTTTCTTTTGTTACCATACATGTATGCTCATTGTTATACGTCTGACTTAGCGACTGACTGATTTTGTGAGTTATACATCGTCTGTAATAGCTGCATGTGATAATATATTTTGTTGTAAATATTGTATCATTTGTATAATATGTATGTTTGTAATTGATATAAATAAATAAATAAATAAATAAATAAATAAATAAATAAATAAATAAACAAACAAACAAGTTCGTTATTAAATTCTAATTTTTCCGATCTACGTGACTCCAGCACAATAAAAACCATGCTCGTCTTAAATAGCTGTTATGGAATAGTAAGTATTAAATTATTAAAACAATCTCCTTCTTCAAAAAAAATAAAAAAAGA
>WXZC020000720.1:0-11022 GCA_011317855.2 Paelopatides confundens
TGCCCAACACTAAACTGAACTTGCTACGAGAAGAAGTAATCTATTCAAGCAGGGAGTTGGACTTCCACTAAGCTGATTCGAGTATAGGAGCCAAGTATTTGCCTGGTAACGATTTCCGGAAATGTTGCACGCGGCCCCTACACAATTCGGAGCAGCTCTCTAATCAAGCTGTCTGTTTATATTTTAACGTGGCTATGTATGGAGGAGAATATTTCCATACATATCATTTGAGCACACTTTGGACTGTGTCGTCAACAAATACAGACACAAGATATAGGTACTGTTATACTTACACTTTAAGCCTAGATGTAGTTCAGAATTATAACGTGACTATACTCTTATAACTATGCTTAGTACTTGACATGTAATTATAAGAGTAGCCGTAGGCACGATGCGGCCTACATCGAAATGCATACCATAGCCAGGTATTTGAAAAACACAAAACCACCCAAAAACAGCCAAAACACACAAAATAACACATTTTGTATGCCCACTAATAATTGCCATGTATATATTATAATATATAATGATAATTAATTAAATTATAGTATAATAATATTATTTATAATTAATATAATTAATCACTAACTTTGCCATTTGCCCTCTTTACCCTTCCAAAACGTATCCGCCCCCCCCCCCCCCCCCCCTCTTACCACTTTCCGGTGGATACTAACACAACATTTCCTCTTCTTACCTTAATATTCACATTTCTGCGTATAGTGCGTCTTTGTTCATAATATATAATTCATTATGCATACCATTCCGCATGTCTGTGCAATATAATAACTATTTACGGCAGCTTAAAAGTGCCATCACATTCACTGTAGCGTTTTGTATTTCAGTTAATTTGTCTGTATTTTGATGAGTTAATATTAACAATTCAACATTAATCTCCAAAATGTCATCATGTGCATTTATTATGAAATGGACAATTTAACAATTTTCTGATTTTTGATGAAATTTTCCTGCAAAAGGTCAACTTATGTACAAATATATATTGTTATTGCGATTTTAACATCTTTTTATTACATTTTTTCAGTAGAAACTATGATTTTTTTATATGGCTTTCGTTATAGTATTAATAAATAAGAAAGTTGAAAAAATCAGAAAATTGGCTGCCTCAAAAACTTCAATAGTCGATGTATAAACATACCAAATAGTTGACGGAACCAAATAACAAATGTACGTGTAATTAACAGGAATTGATATGCACCGTAAGAATAATACGTAGTGTACCGTCCATAGACTTTAGTTGAACAGTCAAAATGCAAATAAAAAATATTGTTTGGGGTCTTCCGCCTGCCCTTTATATTCACGAAAGGAAGGGGCTGGAATGTTAAACAATATAATTAGCAAAACTTTTTTGTCTCATGCTTAACAATTCAATGTTGGCTACATAGTCATGTTTGTTTGCTGAAGCAGCACCCTCAGTAGGTGGTGTGGGTTGCGAGACATATCCCGCCGATTTCTCGCCAAGTTCGATTTGCGATTCGTCCAATATCGAGGGGAGTGTGTATGGAAAGTAAGGTTATTCGTTTAACTTGTGAAAACATTTACTGCATCGGCGTTGTTTTTTAATACTTTATTTTGTATTCCGTGAACATACTGCAATATTTTATTATAAATATTTTATTATTTAAGGATACCTCTGTTTTAACGCAGGATATATTTTCTTATTGTTGTACTATTATTCACAGGGGCGTGTACAAGAGGGTGCAGAATGCGTCCCCAAGCCCCTATATTGCAATTTATTTAAAACAGTTTATCTACGAAAACATGAACAATTGTAGAACATAAATATACTTCGAAGGACGCAATTTTGCACCTTTTTGCATTTAACTCCCTTATATGAAAATAATTTTCTCAAAAGGGACACCCTCTTCTTAGAACCACCCTTCCCCTCCCATTCAGGCTTTATGCGTAATTTCTGGCATATTAACCGGGGCAGAAGTCGGGCTTATTTTATCCAATATTAAGCCAGCCATTACACCCCTCCCTCCATTACCTTCGCCAGTGGCGGCTGGCCATATGGGCATGGGGTATTTTTCCACAAACATATTCAAATGAAGATAACGATAATGGCATTTTCAGCTGGTCCAACCTGATTTGAAAAGATTTGCCTTGTATTCAAGAGTGGGAATCAAGAATATTTGTCTTGCGCTTCGCTCGACCACAGTATTTTCCTTTCCTCTCCTCTCTTCTCTTCTCATGTATTGTTATCTACGTTACGATTGTTACCTTGAAATCTCTTCAAATACGTACCAAGATGCCACGCCCATGGGCGTCACCATGGAGAAAGAGGTTATCAATTATCACCGCCTACTCACCCCCCTCCCCTCAATGATCTGCCATTTTTCTACATACAAAATATTTTGTATTCCGTTACCAATTGTCTAGAAGCGTTGAACATAAAACCGATTGTCGAATTTCGAATACTTATAACATTACATTATCTGTGTAGAGATAAGAATCGCTTGAACCATACCCGATGTTTACAAATCATAACGTTATGCCATATTGTCATATTTTCGACATAGGACGCTCATGATTTTTACTAACTATGACAGTGACTATTATATCGTTTAAATTTACCATCGCATAGCACAGATGTTATCAGTTAGAACAATGCGTGTATGTTTACAATTTTTTTGAAAGCTACGTACTTATCGTGATGTATCTAGGTGATTTCTTGGTTTCCCTGTTCCCTCAGGATCCACAATATAACCTGTATATAACCAATATATTCAGCGAGTGTTATTTAGCTGTTTTCATTTTAACTAGGTTTGGGCGAGTAACTGATCCATGCGAAATGCGACTAAATATAGATGAGCTTTCACTATTAAAATGATATGCTAATTAATGTTGCTAATAAATGTATAGTTATGTTGCTTTTCAGTGGCGTGTATATGGGCATGGGTGAAGCAACAGATGCGCGCCCCCTATTGGAAATGTTTTCCAAACTTTATCTATATTTGTTTCTGAAAAAATTGTACTTCAAAAGATGTAAATGATAGCATCATTTGATTTTCATTTACGCCACCTTTCATAAGCAAAACCTTCTCAAAGGCCACAGACATAACACCCCAGCCCTATTTGCATTTTTCTCCAAAATTTGTCAAGTTTCTTTTCTTAATTACAAATTGCAGAAAGTAAATGTACTTCGAATGAATTATGCAAATGATAGCAACATTTTGCATTTAAGACCTCTTTCAAAAACAAAAATATCCCAAAGGTCCACAGGGCCACTTTATTTACTGAAGATGTTTCTTATTGGCGATTAACGGTTAAATGCACGTCGAGGTTGCTTTATTAATAGTTTGACTTCATAAATGAGACCAATCACATTACACATTGGAGGTATTGTTGATTATACACATGCTAAAAGTTAAAAGAGTAACGTGTGATAGTTATGACCAACAATACGCCGGTTCGTGAACTTGTCTGCACATGTTCAAAATGAAATCGTATAAGTTAAAATAACACGGAACTCGTTTATACATTCAATGTTACAAGATTGACTCTTTAAATCATATGGAAATATACTTTAAAAGTAACTTTGGCCTATAATCGACCTAAACCAAAATATACCTTACATATTAATAATATGTGTGATATAATCCGTATGAGTGTGGCTGGATTTAATAAAGTCAGGATTTCGTTTACAGTGTATCGATGCCTAATAGATAGTGTGTGGGTGTTAATTATCAAGTGACCTTTGACATCATATCATTATAATATCATGAAATGATTGTAAAGGGTTGTGAATAATAAAAGGAAATACAACACGTGGCTATACAATTTTAAGAGACAATATGAACTACATGTGTAAAGTACTAACTGGAAATCGGATAAATAGGCTACTCCAAATTTGTAAAAAAAAATGAGCTGATTGATATCGGCCTATCAATGTAAGTTATTAAGCATTTATACTGTCTGTATTGGTACTTGATTATACCCAAATGTAGTTAGCTCTGAGTATATTAGGTAAAAATTGTATTTATATTTTAATTATTGTGTTATGAATTACAATTATATACACTACTACTAAAAAACCTGTACAATTAAACGCATTGGCATAAATAAATTGTGGGTTATATATTCTCCCAAGTTATATGGGTGGACATCACATATTGCATAAACTGATATGTTATATAATTTTTATAAACCCCACGCTTGCCGGTTACTACTGTGATGTAAAAATAAAGATTATATTTGTATTAATTTGACTTTTAATAGAATATTGTATATATGTAATGTCATAATGCATCGATCAATCTGCTTCACGTTGTTGTAAATACAGATATATTTACATCATAACTTGAATAGACTTGTTGCCATATCTTAGGGTAGCAGCAAATATTATGTGTATAAATAATTAATAAAAGACTGGTTACTATGACAATATTATTATTAGTCCCTTTTTTCAGTTCATCAGTTGTCAGTTTATGTTTGATCAATCGAACCTATGCACCGAAAGCAGTGTTTACCAAGTATTGTACTTCAAAAGTTAATAGTATTGCCATAGCTTATCTCTTTATGATCATATGTGAGTGCGGTTTGTACAATTGATATATACGCAAGCTTCGATTGGTGGTGTTTTACTAAGAACATAATGAATAAATACGTTTATCAATTAACTAGAGGTTGCTATGACGATATCTTTGTCTTTGTATTTTTAGGTCATTTGTTATCATTGTATGTGTGATAAATCGAGGCAATTCACGTTAAAATATATGTTTGCTTGTACTTCAATATGTTTTAGTAGGCAGCTAGTCTTGGCCAAGACGTTCATTGTGTGTATTGTTAATAAATGACATTTTTCTCAACAATTCTAAAATGGGGGCGCGCTTCCACTTAGCCACACACCAGAGATTTGCTTCCAAATAACAGTATTGGGAATTATTCCACGTTAGAGGCGTTCCAAACTATTTTAATGTTTATTAATTAGCAGACGTTTTTGTTGTTTTGTTGTGGGTAGTCCCCTATCTTAACTGCTTCGCTTGTGTGTATGAATCATCACGGATGACAGTGTAGTTATCATCGTAACTGTATTGTATACTGCGGAACTGATCATACTAGTTACCTTCATGAAATACTTGTTTACCTTCCGTAGTATGCTAAATGCGAATATAGTCTTGCTTTATAACAATATGGGACCAATCAATGGCTACAACGGCAGCAGAATTTCCGGGATAGTGTGTATAGTTTGTGCTCGATAACAATAGAGGTAGCCCTACTCGCATAGGCTGAGAGACAGGAAGAAAGTAATTTCTTGATAAAAATAGCGAAGATGGTTAACCAATAGCCGTTCTCAAAATAATCCAATGTCCATGACTTACTAGAAATCAATTTCGGTGTGCATAGACCTAATCTCAAAACACACCTTTTCCCCGAATCTAAGTGTGAAATGTGAATTCATACATATATTGCTGCAGTCTGAAGTAATGGCCTTGTGTCAAGTAATAGCATAGTCTAAGTATAGTCCAACCTACTTAGTTCAAACTTCAATTGAAGTAACGACGGTTACTTAGTTCCGAATTGTATTACTCTAAATAGTTGCAGAGTTGAAATGTGCATCTGAAAATCCAATACTCTTTTCTTCAGGCTAGGCCTATACTACGCCTACACAGTAATCAGTTGTGAAATATTCAAGTTCAAACTTATGATACTGAATTATCATATTGGTATTATTTGTACAACATATTGCAGTGTACTACTACTATGCACTCTAAGATATGTTTAGACAAAATAATATTACCAATAGTTTGAGAAACAGCACATGACATATTTTAGCACTTTTTTTGCCAACCGAGTTTAGCACATGCCTTTCCTAAACCAGTGGTGCGTGCAAAAGAAGAAACCAGAAAGTCAACAGACTTAGTGAGTCATTGCGCATAATAAAAAACATTGTTGATTCAATTGAGCAACACTGTTCTTACATAGAATGTGAGCCAAACATACCAAATATGCCATTTGACCAATCTGTTGTTATATTGCTACAAAGTGATGAGAATCTTGTACTACTCAATAACATACTCCTACATACCAAGTATGAAGTTTGAACAATTACTTTTTGAGATCTCATGTTTACATTTTAAACTTTGACTACAGTTTACATCAATAACTTTGGACCTCCACCAAGAACAATAGGCTTGTTCTACCAATAAAGGTGAATCTACATACCAATTATAAAGTTTGACTAAGCTCTACTTCTGGAATATCATATATACATTGACATTTGACGTTCACAAAAAACAAAACAATAAGGTCTTGTACTCACTAAGTTCAGCTACATACCATGTATTAACAAGTTGTATTTTTGAAGTTATCACGCTTACAATGTTTTCAGACTTAGACCTCCACTGACCATTGGCAATTCACAAAAACAATATAGTTATTGTACTGACTAAAGTCAACCTATATACCAAGTATGCAGTTTGGACAGGTTGGTATTATTTTAGTTACAATGTTTATGTTTTCAAACTCTGTTGATGACAAATGACCATTGGCCTCCACAATAAAACAATGTGGTCCTTGCACTCACTAAAGTGACCCTATAAACTAAATATGAAGTTTGTCCGAGCTTCGCTTTTGGAGTTATCATGTTTGCAAAGTTTTCACACTATAACCTTTGTTGTCCACAAAATAATAAGGGTCTTGTATTCACTAAGGTGAACCGAAAATGAAGTTGGCCCAAGCTGACCTTTTTGATTTTATCATGTTTACAATGTTTTCAGACTGACATCCATTGAACTTTGACCTCCACAAAAAAAAAACAATAGGGTTTTTGTACTTACTAATGTGAACCTACATATTGAATATGAAGTTTGACTATGCTTTACTTTTGCAGTTATTGTGTTTACAAAAGTTTTCAGACTTTGACTTCTGTTGACCTTTGACCTCTCAAAACAAACATACGCCCACATACGCACACGCGCGCGTGTTTTATATACCATGCGAGGACTCCATTTTTAAATATATTGTACTAATCTACTTTACCCTAACCTTAACAATATAATCAACAATATAATCCTTCACGACGACTTCGTATTTCAAAAGAATTTCAACCGAGGACTTTGAATGCCTTTGAAGCATCCCTCATACATTACATGTAGCGATGCGATAATATCGTATCGTATTGCACGTAGTGTGAATGGAATATATAACACTATTTCGACTTTACCGTATTGTATCGTGTCGTGAACGACCCTTAAAGGGCCGTTCACACTATGTACGATACGACACGATACGATACGACACGATACGACATAATACTATACGACACGATACGATAATACAAATATGTTCACATTACATGCGATAAATGTATCGTTGTAGTTTCATGATGTTGTTGCCTTGTATGCGATCATTCTTGGGCACCATTGTTACCTGTAGAATGCATGATTTTGATTGGATAATCAAGTCCGATAACTTTATCGTACGATACGATACGACACGACACGATATGATACGATACAAAGTTGAAATAGTGTTGTATATATGAGACCATTCATATTACATGCGATACGATACGATACGACACGATACGATAACAAAGTTGGAATAGTTTCCACTTTTACTGTGCGATAAATGTATCTGACTGCGATACTTTTAATTGTCCAATCGGAATCAAGTATTTACTGTACAGTTATTTCGCTGGGTAGCGTGATATTGAAAATGAAATGTTCGCAAAGACATACATTACGATGTTATAGTGTAAAATATATGAGTTATATGACACATCATAGCTATCTTGTAACACTGATGCAGGATTTGTTTTCACTACCCAACTACAATGTCTTCTTTCGAAGAAAATTTGTTATTGAGAGTACATGATCATACTGAATTGTGGAATGTGAAAGGCATTACATATGTACCGAAAAAAAAATGCGTGGAAGGCAATTGCTAAGGATTTAGAAACAACAAGTGCGTTAAACTTGAACACGGCAAGCAGCTGCAGTTATCTATGTTTGTACAGTGTTGTTTTGACAGTATCAAAGTTTTTTCAAAGTTTATTTAAATCCAGAATACATATTTATAAATAGGAATAAAAAGGAAATAAAATAAAAATAAAGAATATATAAACATCAGTAAAAGAATAATAGATAAACATCAATAACATTTATGTACAAAAATAAATATGAATTAACATAAAAGATATAGTGTAAATCGTTTATAGGCACACCTTGAAAAACATGAGCCACCATATAAACAAAATAATTTTTGAAACATTCTGTTCTAAATTTGGGTGTAATTACCTATTTCGCAAATTATAACTGGTTTGTCGAAGAAGTGACCCCAGTCACAAGTGAAACATAACGGTTAAAATAATCAGTTTTACTTCTAAATATACTCGAAATATACTAAAAAGACCAAAATTATCTCAATTGGACAGACTTTCATATTTATTTTACTGCGACCATAGAGCAATCGTGAAGAAGGGGGTTTTAATTGTATAATTGTATCCTTCTCAAATGTTTGGATAACTTATATTGTTATTATCTCCACGGCAGTACAGTACTTCCTGGAAAAAAATATCATGATTAATCTATGAACATGTCTGGATTTAAAATGCTACCCGACGTGAAGTGTAAGTTATAAGCCACTTCGGCTTCCCACATGTATAGGTGGCAACTTAGCGTCATAAAATAACTGAAACTATAAACCTATAATTGAACCTCATTTCGGATTAATGAATGACAAACTTAATGAAAACTGGTAAATACAATATAAGCAATTGCGGCGACTGTCTCAGCAAAGTTATATTTACTTTTTATTTTTGCAGGCTCCCGAGTTGCTTTGAAGTAAAAGTGTGTGTTGATGGTAATGGATATGGATAAGGAACAAATAAATATAACCCATTGGAGTTATATACTCACACAAAATATTCAGATTTCTTGACACTGTTAGATTCATCTCATTTCGTAGTATACAAACTATAGTTTGGTTATTTTGCTGACGCTCTGCATCAAAAGAAATTTCGCTGCATACTGTTTTGTTTTCCTTGGTTGGCGTTGTATCTCCTGTGAAATACTCATCGTCAATGTACCATTCAAAGGATGTTTGGTAACTATTCGGAGCGCCAAATACTGCACAACATGTTAAATCAACGTTTTCTCCTTCTTCGTATATGCTAACAGTTTGTTGTATATTTGGGTATCCTGTCAAATAAAATTGATTGTTTGATAATTTGTCCATGTAGTTTTCACATATTTAACTGTTTTATAGGTTTCAGAAAGGCCAATCAAACAATGGTTACTAGAGCTAATATGGTGGTGTTTCATTCATTAAAGGTATATACTCGATTATATTTATACAATATTTGAGGAACATAATGAAAAGTAGACTAGTATCATTAATACCACCTAGTGGTATTAAACATATACAAAATAGTACATATTTCATACCCATGCCGATTGGTTCATGTTAAAACGTTAAGTAAAATGTTTACAACCTACTAATTTCATAAATAGAGTCAGCTAATTCGCAAACCTTGAACTTGTAAGTCGAATTGTATATCGTCAGAATGACTAGTTGATGAGTAATATATACAGCTATACGTCCCAGCGTCGGCGAATGTTAAATTCGAAATTGTTAGAATTGCAACAGATCCATTTCTTTCGGCAATATATCTTTTGGTTTTCAATGAAAAAGCATTGCCTTTGTCCTGACGCAAGATTTCTTCATCAATTCTATTCCATATTATTGGATCAATGTCTTCTTGAGATGAGTCTAACTCACACAACAGAACCACACTCTCCCCTACAAGTGCTGTTCTGGTACATGCAACTGTCGAATATAAAACAAATATCCATCAAAGTTGTTTTGTTGTATGCATTATGTCACATTGTGCATAATATATGTGTTTAAACGGTATGACTGGTGACGTAACCAGAAATATGTGGCACAAAGCAACACTGCGGCGATATACATACATAGTGTAATTATATAGAGATACACACATATATTCATATATACAAGAACACATAGACACACATACACATAAACGTGCAATTTGTATATGCATATGCATTAATACGCATTGCGCAAATCGGCGAAATAAGAGAGAGGAAGTAAAGGAACACGATTGCGAACAAATACATTTATTTTTTTCTTAAATATAAATAATAATGGTTGAAATGAAGCTGTATTAGCGAAAATAAAAATTGCAGACTCAATGCCATAACAATCATATGTAGCATAAACGTCAAATCCTCAATTATACCAATATCCAAATTTGGTCTTACATAGAAAAAGCAATATATAATATAGTCAACTTTCGATTTTAAAAGCGGGCTAATAGTGATCAGCACACTAGCCTTAACTCAATATATATTTTACAAACGTATCATGCGTCATTAATTGGAAACAGTAGCATATTCATTAACACAAATATCATGCCAACCTAAGGTGAAGAGTGTTGATACTATGTTTTTACAAGTATCTAAAATTACACAATTAATTAAAATTAATAGTTCATTACTTACCATTGTAAATGCCAAAGGTGAATCCAATGACAAGCATTGCCCTTGTGTATTTTTCCAACATGATTTTCGGTTATAAACGTAACATGTAATGGTCAATGTACCATGTTTACCGGAATCATTATGTGTCTATGTTGCAGCGTCTGCAATTGGTTATGATCAAGTCACAAAATATCACAAAAGAAGGAAATACTTCGTCATTTTGCAAACGCAAGATATATGTTTGACGTACATTGAAATATAACACCTACGTGCTGAGTTTGCAATAAGAGTGAAAGAAGACTGAGTAAATTTATTATACTTGCCGATTAATTATTAATTATGTATATAATTAAAGTTGAATGTGGATAAACCACATGCTATCTTATTTCACTTTGTCAATATAGCAAATATTTTATGTGTCCCAAGATAAAGGTCATCGGTCTCTTTTTGTTTATTGTAAGAAATTGTTTCAACTTGGCATATAACACATTGTAGCTAATATACACACATATATAAACATATATATATATATATATATATATATATATATATATAT
>WXZC020000721.1:0-11020 GCA_011317855.2 Paelopatides confundens
ACGTTGGCTGGCATTTTAAATTTGTACTATCGTTAAATATTACACAGGTTTACATGATGCATGTATTTACATGACCTTATATATATATATAAATCTAGGTTACGTGTATTAATTAATTAATTATAAAATATTCGTCTTTGATAAAAACATATGTTCTTACATCATTCTGCGCCACAATTTGTTTTCTCTGTTTCTGTCTATTATGCAGACCATTACCAACATCAGCAGTCTATCCTCTGGTAAGTGTATATAAAATACAACACCCAAGCGAAACTAATTTTTTAAGCGACCTTCTGAAAATTGGTTATCCATTTGATATGTCAAATACCTTGTTGGTGTGAATGGTTTTAAGATCATAGTTCCTTCATCTGGATATTATATTCTATTCCACCGTAAATATATGACTCGGTGATGGTTGGTCAAGCAGGTTTATGTTGAACGGATTGCATTGTGTTTCCGTTCGTGTTTACGTGTCTTAAGTGTAACTTTCTAAATGTCATTTCACTTTCATTAACTGCTATATATATCGTAATAATTATATATATATATATATATAACGTTCAAACAAACAATGTACAATTGTTAAACTAACGAGTGTTTAAAACGATATTTGTTGATAATGCGTAAATATTCATCGCATTAAACATAGATGTAATATATCATATATCACATTTTACCATATCATGGGTGAAGGTGTCTTAAATATGAACATGTTATAACATAAGTGATCTAATATTTCGAGGTCCTCTCTCTTCTTCAGAGATATAAGTGGGTGATTACTATGTTGAAGAGGAATGACCTCAAAATATCAAATCCTTTATATTAAAACATATTATTATTTAAGGAACGTTTACCCATGGTATGTGAATATTTGATATATATTATTTCTTTATTGATATGTATATACCAATCCACACATACGTACGTAAATACATACATACATACATACATACACACATACACGCATACATACACTCGTACATACATACACAAATACATACATACACATTATATATATGTGTATCATATACTGCTCAAGGTGTGTTTGGGTTGGCTTGATCTTAATGAAAAAGTTATATGACATTCTGTGATCATTAATTACAGAATGTCAGTTAATCATCATATCCTAAATGTTACAGTGTGTTATTCATTTTTACACAGATTCTTCGTATTTTGTTTTTCAACAAACTGAGTACCCGGGGGATTGTAAAGAAATATTGAATGCCTGTTCCTCTACCCATAATACATCTGGTGTGTACCTCATTAAACCTGACGGATACCCGGAACCGTTCGAGGTTTACTGCGATAATGACCTGGATAATGGTGGATGGACGGTAAGGATTGTACTTCATTTGCCATCCAACGGCTTTCATATATTTAATCATATCATACATAATCAATATCATCAATATAAGTGAGTGGTAAGTCAGTCTGGCTATTATGAGAGTCTTCACATGATCTTGCAAGTATACAGTCGCTTATATATTTCAAGCGTGAATTGGGATTAAGTATATATATGTATATAGTTATATCCATTATCGAAAGTATAGTTTTCAATAGCGCAGGCAATCATTAATACACTACTAAAGAGTAAGCCGATGTTATATGAGTGTAAGAACTAGTTGAAAACATATAATGGTTTGGTTTGGAGAGTATCAACTGAAGGAAAAAAATGTAAAAAAAGTGAGATGGAACTAACAATAATATAAATACCGTAATTAACTGTTATATGTTTCACATGCAGTGTAGTACAACAAGTAATGTAGTTATCGTTCAATTAGAAAAATAACTGTTGGTTTTCATGGAATTATGTTTTTATGTTACAATAATAACTATGTTGACTACACTGAATTCGGCTGACTGTCTGAAACGTAAGTTGGCTTTGTGTTTGAGGTAATGAAAAAATCCCAGTTGAAAATTCACATTGGGTCACATTGAATTGGACCTATGGAGTACCATTCAACCTTATGGAGACCCATTCAATATGGTCCAACGAGGTATTTGATACATTATTAATGGGGTTCCATTTGGAATCCCGTTGAGTCCAATTAATGTTATCCCATTGGGTCTCATTGCATGGAACACCACTGGGTCCAATTTAATGGGATGATATTAGGCCCAATTGAATTGGACCATATTAAATGATACCTCGCTACATCGAATTCCGTTGAATTAAATTTAATGGGATGTTATATAATCCAGTTGAATTGGGTCATATACACTGAGATCTCATTATATGGGATTCAACGCTATCAACCCAGCAAAAAATGATAGTAAAAACATATTTAACAGGTATAACAAGTATCTGCTAAACAGGTAATCTGGTGACATGTAGTAACAAGTATAACGGGTTTCAACATGACACAACTGGTAAAGGAGTTACATATAATTAATATGAAAATGTAAATATTTATATATATTCTTATACTGCAGGTATTACAGCGACGATCAAAGGAATCTGTCAATTTTACTCGAAAATGGAAGGACTTTAAAAACGGCTTCGGATTTTTAGGAAGCGAGTTTTGGATGGGAAATGACAAAATAGCTTTTTTAACAAACCAGAGGCAATACCAACTACGATTAGAGTTTGAGAATGCTGTAGGACAGTCTTATTACATAACATATGACCAATTTCGTATTTCAGACGAATGGGGAGAATATTCACTCTCAAGCCTAGGAACATATGGAGGGACAGCAGGTTAGTAAACTTTACATATCACGAAAGTGTGACTGGTCCTTAGTAAATGTATAAGTATACACGAAATAAAGGTAATCGATCATTAGTATACAAATATTGTTTTAAGAAGCTACCAAATCGTTATACTTTCTTCAGCGTTTTATGTAGGCTAATGTTGCAGATTTGGAATATGTTTAGTTTCGTAGAGAACTAAACAACGGCATTTTGCACATTGCTTTGTCTTTAAATACTCTACGTCGCCATGTATGACGTAATAGTGTATTATTGTTTTCATTCCAGAATCACACATTGAATGGTGTTCATCTAATAAGATATTCTCCAGCGAGACTTGTGAACTGACTTGTGATGATCCAGAGACCTGTATCTCTTCAACCTCTCGAACAGAACCCAAATCGTGTGTTTGTGTGGGTGACTACATGATTCATGGAGAGAATTGCATTCCTCAGAACCAGTGTGGTTGTTTTGCAGCTGACAAGGGAGGCGTATTAAGGGTCAGTATTTGCATGTATTTAGTTATTTTGTTTTCATACAATTAACTTATTTCAATTTTTATTTTAATGTAACTAAGATAACGACCTTTTTTTTCTATATGAATGAATATTCTGTCTTCAAAAGATTTGTCAAGTTATTTTTCTTGATTCAGATTTACCAGTCTATGTTAAATACGTCGATATTTGCGAAAAGATATTTGTAAAACTACGAAAGCGTCATTTAATATATATGATAACTGTAATGGTGAGTGTTATTGTACTATTCGAGTTTAACACGTTATATGGAAATATATATTTCATTCGTTAATTAACGATCCGTCTCTCTCATTATCTTCCAAGCAGAACGGCGAGTCTTACGTTAACTCAGACTGTACAAGGAGATCAAACTGTAGCAACAACCTGTTGAGAGAAGAGAGTTACCACTGTAGTGATGACGCAACATGTGGTGAGAGAGACGGTGTCCGTAGATGTTACTGTAACGAAAATTATGAGGGGGACGGTGTAACATGTACCCGTGAGGTAGTCCCAAAAGATTGTTATGAGCTTTACGTCACCGGTACTACTAGTGATGGAGTGTACACCATTTACCCAGATGGCTGGGCTAGCGGCATTCAGGTTTACTGTGAGATGGAAAGTAACGGAGGAGGATGGACGGTGAGTTATATATAACGGAAGTAATCAATATAACAGATCCATCAGTCTATACTGCCATATCTGATCATGACTTGAAAGTGAATTAACATGATAATCAAGGTAACATCACCAGTTAACCTTCATCGTGGACCTGCTTTCTTCTTCACCTCTTTATACCACTTTGCAGTATGGTCGGTGTAGAGCATCGTGTATTTGTGTTTTAATCAGTTCCGTCTTGTTTTCAACTTCTGTGTCTGCGTCCCGAAGCTTAATATTGTATATTTAATTCAGCTGAATCAACTTAATTACCTAATATTTTGTTCTGTAGGTCTTCCAAAGACGGTCGAGCGCTTCTGTTGACTTTTATCGTACGTGGGCAGAATACAAAAACGGGTTCGGTAGTCATAGTCATGACCATTGGCTTGGTAATGATTACTTATACGCCATGACAAACCAGAAAACCTACCAACTACGGATAGATTTGGGGGACTCTAGATCATCATCATACTACGCCCTCTATTCCTCCTTCAGCATCAGTAACGAGGCTGACAAATATCGACTATCTATTGGCTCATACACTGGAGATTCTGGTTAGTATTCATCAATTAATTATTCAAACTAATAGACAGGAATGACAATGTCATCCTGTAACACTAGAGCAAGAATGTATTATTCTTAGTCAACCCAATATTACAGTTAGTAACCAGGTTGATGAAATTATTAATAAATTACAAACGGTACTTGATGCATCGATGTTAACACATTATGACACACGGATGATGTATCGATTAATTATTATTTATATAACATACATGTTGCTAGTTATTATTTATATAACATACATGTTGCTAGTTATTATTTATACAACATACATGCCTCTAGTTATTATTTATACAACATAAGTGCTGCTATTAAATCACTGCCGATATATTACCACCAGCTATTACTTAGCTCTGTTATTGAAGCTCATCTTCGTTTATAATATTGCAATAGCAAGTAAATTTGAAATATGTCAAATGAACACAATACAGAAATATTGAACTGCACGTCCCTGTTAGCCTGTTTGCCCACTCATAACATCAGTGGTGTAATTTGAGTCAAGTTAAGTCTTGTACAATTTGATGGATCAGGATCATTGTAGTATTTTGTATTACTACGGCCAGTTTATGACACGCTAACATTTCGGAGCAACATATATTAACTTTACTCTGTGGATATTGTCACAATTGTTACAGTTGTTCTTAATCAAGACAATATATCAAGTCATAAATACTTGATCACATAAACTGCCCATGAACGTTATGTTCGACAGGATTGAAAGTATTCTTGTGAGTTATTTTGTTTTCAAAGCTTAAAATAAAAGTGGAATTGAAGAGTGAATTGATATCGTCAATTAAGAGAATCACACAATGAAAATAATTTATCATTCCTAGATTATATATGTAAACGTTATTTAGACAGTACATTTATACCAGTGCTATGGTCGGTGGCATTAGAAGTAATGGGTTCGAGCCCTGACCGGCTAAAATAATCTGAGTTTTTAATCCTGGATCAATAAACGGTTTTCCCATCTGAAATAGTCTTCCAAAATTGGTAAAACAATTCCAAACTGAGCTAAAATTGTTAATTTAATTGCCCCGACGTGTAAGTGTAAGCTACAAGCCACTTCGGCTTTCTCCACATGTTAAAGCGGGAGCTCAGCGTCGTAAAATAACTACCTTCCAGGCATATTATTATTATTTATATTCAATGATTACTAACTATACTTGGGCCAATTATATTAAAATAAAACCTGAAACCAAACACACTTGTTATACACCTATGGCAGCAATTTACAATTTATTTTTCGAAAATGTACTCTTTTAAATTAGCATAGGTATAGTTTTAAAATTATTCATACATTTATTTTGCACATTCGCCCACCCGCACCAGACACACACCTCCGATGCACGGCACATTTTAACATGGATACTTCCATACAATATACCTGCTCCATTGAACCGATAAAGGAAGAATCTAAGTTTGCATGTCATTCTCACCATTTTAAAAATTGTTCATCTCACCTAGTGGGAGTTGAGAGAGGAATCAAGAGGTCTAATACACTGTTTACCTACATCAGACGGTATATTATGCAAATTGTGAAAATGACTAAGCAAATATATGGAATATGCACAATTGTCCTGTTTTGATATATCCTACTCACCACCCACAATGAACTTACATGCACTCCCGTACAGAGTTTGTCTTACAGTAGATAAACCTAAATATTTAGACATACAAAGCTGGAAGTCCATTACATGTTCTGACTTTCTTATGATATTGTGGTTTTATTTATTTTCGGTAACTTGGCAGTGAAAGTGTGCCATCTAAATCAATAACTTTAGCAAATGCTAGATCTGCATAGGCGACATATCCGGCGGGGACGGTAGGGGGATATAATACGCAGCAAGCGCTTTGAACTCCCGCGGGTCCGGAGTAGGACTGACGAGTTTGGTGAGTAAATGTGATTACGAACTTTATCACTCTTCAAAATATTTGGTGTTGATAGCGTGTTAATTTTTCTAATAATTTTATGGAACCGATTAACGGATGTTTGTAAACTACACCTACGTATAGTGTATATGGCATTTATACAATATGATATTTGTAAACGGTATAATGTATATAAATTATTAACCTACTTTCATGCAGTATTATCCTTAACAGTTTTTATATATGAATTGTTATTTGTCTTTTTGTAGGTTATAATGCTTTGTCTAATAGCAACAATAAACAATTTAGTACACGCGACCAGGACAACGATGCTTGGAGTAGCCACGACTGTGCTGAGAGACATAAAGGAGGATGGTGGTTTTATTATGAGACTTATTGTCATAGTTATTACTGCAGTAGTAGTGAATATTATTGCAACATGTTCCGTGATGGCAGTTGCTGCGCAAGGTGTGCTCTTTCTCACCTGAATGGAGACTACGATGGTTCTAATCGAGGAACGAATATCTTCTGGTATAATCTTAGTGGTGGACACTACTGCAGCCTACAATACACAGAAATGAAAATACGACCTGTCTTGTAGACGAATATAATCAAACTAAACACAGGAAAGGTATTGCTGACAAATAATCAACTAAATGAATATTATTTACGTCTCAGACTTGATAGTGTCTTAACATACATTGTAGTGTATACGAATTATTGAAAGACATTGACTAAATTATTATGACTTAAATAGTAGAACCCATCAATATCGATAACATATTGGACATGTGTTTAATTATATTAGTCAAGATAAGTATAGTATGAATTGAAATCGATTCCATTTAACTGTAAATTGAGATTTGATAGAAATATATCATTGTATTAGGTACATCTTAAAAGAATATCATTGAGATTGGTTTTCTTTCATTTTTTGGACGAAAATTACTCGAAAAGAAAGACTTTACTACAAAATACTTCATATAATACGACAGAGGAATACACATATCACAATGACATGTTCAGTCTTTACTAAAAAATAAATAAATGTACTTTAGATGATGTGCAAATGATAACACCAGTTTGCATCAACCACCTCTCGCCTTTGATACATTTATGTTATATAAGGTGCTTATATGGAAAATCATTTGCATCTTTAAAGTACGTTTATTTCCTACTATTTTGTATTGTTTAGTACGTAAACTTGACACATATGGGGCATATATCCAATATGGGGGGGGGGGGGTGGGCGGGGGGGGGGGCTACTATGCGGACTGCTCGCGCCCGTGATAAAAGCCTAAGATATATAAACTATTGTACGAGTATTCATTCAATTCACCAACGTAATGGTGGATCCAAGGAAGGCGGTGGTCGTAGACCTTCGTGTCAGTATTTGTCAGTCGGTACAACAAGCAAAGAGAGATTGTAAACAAGAACCACTAGACTAGATATTGGGCCAACTGAATTAATGTGCACACATACCAAATGGTTGAAGAGTCGGACTGAGGGGGTATAAACAGATGGAGTGGGGGTTTTCCAAAAAATATGCATATTGCCGATAAGGCCTTTTTCCTAATTGTTTTCGAAAACATTAGTAGGGTGTGATGCTTCGGGTCAGAGCCACACATACACTTTTTTCATATTGTTAATAGGTTTATTCTGTACATGTATTTTTAATTATCTTGCACAAATTGACATATTATATATGACACATCTATGCATGTATGTAACCTTAAAATGCCTGATATAAGGGGAGAGGTTCTCCAATATACTCCCCCGCTATGGCATCTCTGAAAACGCAATTACAATGCTAGGCAAATTGTTTCCCTCCTTCGTGGCTGGTTAAATTTATATGGAGGCCTTTAATTGCCCATACGACACACTGTACAATTAATGATACTTTTAAAGCAACAGACACTCCCGCAGAACACATTCTAGTTGTGAACACAATATTAGGAAAAACTATGTTAAAGACAGTTTTCCCCCTCACGTTCGAAGATCATCCCACCCCGGCACAAAATATTACTTCAATTGTACGCTCAACTGGACTCTCTTAATGTTTAACTCAATGGATGCGTTTTCATGTCTATATAGTATACCGGATGTGACACAACGTCGACTAATACAAAAAAGGAAGTATGCATCGTATTTGATTGATATGATTATTCTGAACAAAGATAAATGCAATAGTCACTCATACGTGTTATTTGGGTAATCGGGTTCAATAAGTATTGATTGTGTAACCTTCGACTACTGTACCTGAGTCATGTGGGTACACATCATGAAGTTCTCGATCAATGAAACATACCACCCCACAAGAGCTAATAAATCATGTTATTCTTTGTGATGATAACATGCGCTGTTGGTGATCATTTATATATATACAACTTGAAGACTTGAGAAAGTCTAACATTTACACCACAGAAAATTGTTCTTCAAATTTGAAAGTTTTCATGATTAATTTCTTTGAGAGAGGTGGTTTTGCAAATGATGGGAACTACAATATTGTATTTGTTTACATTACCTATACTACTGGCATAGTAATATTATTTACTCTCATCATGGACATATAGAGAAACAAAGTGACATACATGAACTATTTGACAAAATGGCAACCTCCTAGCTGACATGAATATTAAATCATGATATATTCCAAACTTTATAATTTTTAGGAGTAATTTATCACAGCATTCTCTATAATATAACGTAAATATGATGGTTGTGTTTGCCTTTCCTACATCATGGACTTCTGAAAATAAGAATCGGAAAATGACCCACCACCCCCCATTTTCCTAACTAGTTCACCTCAATGTATCACGGATAAATCATGAAGTCAAAATGAAAGTACAACACTCACCGTACCTTTTTGTCCGCAATTCATTTGAGACTAAACCATTTGCTAACACATTACTTGTTTATTAATTTGATGTGGGTACTTCGTTGTGAAATCATTAAACTGTTTTATTGATTACTGGCCTAGCAATCGTTTTCGTATCCGACGTAATTATTATATTTGGTATTCATTAGCAACCGACGTAACTTGGTATTGACCCTACCAGGGTACATTATCGTAAATTCAATGAACCATCTTTGTCGTTTCTTGTATGAAATTATATGGATCATTGATATTCAATGCATACTTATTTGCATAACCCTAAACTACACGCTTCAAAGTAATTTGTCAAATTGGGTTATAATGTACAGTATTAAAATAGACTAACTGGCATTGGAAAAAGGGAATAGCAAATTACCATGCAACGTTACACAAAAATATACAACGTTTACTGCGACATTTTGGTGAACACTTGAATTCTCTAGCATTTTCGTGTTCCATAGAAAGGTGTAAATTTCTAGCTGCAAAAACTAGACTTTACCATGGGCTAAGAAATACCATATACCAAATAATGACGTCAAAAGGACAGTTGGTATCGTTCTCTGTTAGACGATATGTAACAATTAATAATACAAACAGTACAAAGGTGAGAGACCAAATGAAAGGAAATTAAATCACAAGTAGCAGCATTGTCACTTTATGAGCACAAATTTATCAAATAATTATGATAATTATTATATGATACTGCTTATATGATGAACGTGAATACACAATATTGCAAATAGGTTTAGGGTGGGCGGATGTGGCCTTTGAGAAGTGTTTATTCATATAAGGGGGACTGTATGAAAACGGTGCTATATTTTGTATCTTTTGAAGTACATTAATGTCCTATATCTTTTAACTTTTTAGTAAATACTTGATAAATTTTGGAAACAATCCTATGGGGGAAGGTGCGTCTGTTGCCCCCCCCTCCCAATGCACACGCCACTGATATTGGTTGCTTAAATCATTGCGTCTCATTCAGACAGTAGAAAAGTAGAATTATGCATTGTCATTTAATCACGTTGCTCATTTGACAGAATTTTAAAAATAATGACAGCCACAATTTTAAAGCACATTAACCCTTTACCTAAACTGTACATCCATTTACTGCTCACGGGCTATATACTCTAGATGGAAACATTAAAAAACAATGATAGCTCCAATTGATGCATTTTCATCCATAGCAGCCAATGCATGACTATATTGGTATTTAGAGGGGGGTTTCTGAAAAGTGAAACCCCATCCCCCCCCCAAAAAAAAGAAGTACGACCCTCCATCACCTCCACTCCCAGCTCCGCCCAACCTATGATCGAAAAAACAGTACAATGGCAGCTGGCACATGTAACGCTGTATGGAGTGTCAATGTATTACCATACGTAAATAGTCACGAATGCATACGAGGTCCCCAGTCATATGACTGATACGCGCCAACGTCAAGACACCCTGATTATTATCTCTATCTACCATCAAAATAATAAAAGAAACCATAAGAAACAATGGAAACAGCAGTGGTATAATTCAGTGGCTGAGCTATGTATTTTGGCTAAGGGTGGGGTGGAAGGCTTGTAGGATGTTTTGGGGCGCTTTCCCCACGGTGACTACATGCCCACGAAACCGTATCCGGATGGAGGCCTCGAGTGTATCCCTCTCCTTCCCTTTGAAAAAAATGAAATAGGTCTCTAGATGCCAAATTAGGCCATGTTTGATGCATAATAGAAATTAAATGTAATCTGATTTCTTTAGAGAATACAAACTATACGGTAAATAGGTATATGTATAGTTATTTTACGACGCTTAGCTGCCATACATGTGGGAAAGCCGAAGTGGCTTGTAACTTACACTTCACGTCGG
>WXZC020000722.1:0-11016 GCA_011317855.2 Paelopatides confundens
GGTTGTATGACATATATAGTAAAATGTGGAAGACGTATTGCCAGCAGCTGATCCTTCAGTCCCAGAAGCATAATTTGCCATTTGATGCTGATGCAGTTAATTTACGAATTAATCAAATTACCGCTCTGTGATAGTGGAGGATGGAGAATCTAGCATCAGCTAGAAGGCCAAGGACAGTGGGTGATTGTAACTGACCAGATCAGTGGTGATATGCAGTTTCTTATCAAAGCTAAATCTTGTCTGGCTTGTTAAAAGGGAATATTTGAAATATAAATATTATATTTTTTTACTAACTATCCATATTCCAGACATGTGGTTGTAAATGTAATGTTTAGGATGAATCATTCTTGGATTTATTTTTCTCTATTGCCATGGTGATTTTTTTTAATATTTGTTTATATATTTATAAAAAAAATATTATTTATCAGTTGAGAACTTTGATAAAGATTTCCCAAATCATGAACTGTGTTTGCAGTGTTATGTACATTCATGACTTCATAAATTAAAGTAATTGAGAAGATAGATGATTGTCATATTAGAAATAAAATGGTTTTCTAAGTATCAATTTTAGAGGTAAAACATCATTAAAAACCCTCAGTTGCATATCATTAGTGACCATAATCCACTCCCCCACCTAATTCACTTAAGTAACTAGTGTAATCTTATGTATTAATGCTAATGAAGTATTCCTTGTCACACAATAGGGTAGAGTAATAGTAATGTCCGTCCCCAATTCTTATGCAAAGTAGGCTAGGCTAAGTACATCAGCTATGAAAGTGTTGTAAGCCTAATATGCTAAATGTTGATGGTTTTGTTTTAAAAAGTAAGTCTTTCTCTATGTTTTAAACATATGTTGTGACACTGATGCAAGAAACTAGCATTATATTTTGTGTTCATGTGATGTCACACTAGAGACACAACCGTTACCTTTAATTATTATGTTGAATGAGTTCTCTTGTCCCATTTCATTGTTATTGTGAAGAAATAATAGAGGGGGCTCTTTCAATTTATGTTCACCAAGTATAAGAAAACAGTTTGTACAATTTTGTGTCTACTGCCCTCTATTTCAAAATAGTTGCAGATATTCAATTTGTAAGCAGGCACTTTGTATTGTAGACTTTAGCAACAACAAAAAAAGAAGAGAATAATAATAATCTATGATTATATTCCTCTCTCTTCTTTTCAGGTTATGGGAAACCATAGCAATGAAATGTCAATAACTAGCCCTCATCACCCTCTTTCACCACAACAGAAGTCCTACATGAGGAGGCGGCCTCTTGACTCCAGCATGCCAGGTATGTGTGTGTATTGAAGAAACGATCTAATTGTTTTGAAATGGGAGTGTGGGGAGGTGGGACTATAATATTCTAGAATATATTTCTTTTGTGTATGAACCTGTTGACTAGTATTTATTCTGCATGAACTACAAATATTCTGATTATATACCTGCATCAGATTATTGATTACCTAGTAGTGTTTAATAAAGCAAGAATTATGAACCTTCGAACAATTTAGCCTATGTTTGATTGATCGGTTGGTTGAAACTAAATCCACGCCGTACTATACTTTCAAATACTCCTGTTTGTTCTTCAATTTTGTCCATGGAGTAAACCTAGAATAAAGTTATCGGTTGTGGATACAGTGACACTAGACAAAACCAAAAATAAGACTGCACCGTAATTTGCTGTTTCTACTTTATTGTTTGGTTTTGATCAAGCAAACTATACGGGGTTGTGGGAGATTTCACCCTCGTAATGTCCAAAAAGAGCCCCCGTAAATTGTAGGGGATATAACCAAACCCACTTTAGTTGACTATTTCCCCATTACTAATTGAATTTATCGAGATTTCCTATGTTGTTCCGCCATTCTAGCACCTAGCAGAGTAAAACTAAATGCATGCAACTGCCCGTTTACCATCACCCAGTTAGCTCATATTATGTTACTTTTATGAGGATAGCCTAAACAACTCGTTGCGTAAAGGTGCACTGTGATTGTCAACGTGCCGACACGCGGTAATTACAGGCGCATGCAAGAAATTAATTTCCTCATTCATGCCTTAAGTTTAGTTGGTGTAATCCTGATATAAAGGGTCGCACTGGTATCTCTAGATCACATTATAGTGAAGATACTTAATCCAAATCTGGTACTTCCATAAAACCTAGGCTGCTTCAGACAATAAGATCAATACTATCACTACCATGGGCACAATAAGAAGGAATAAACTATTACCATATTGCATAAGTCAACTTACATGCTTCTGAAAAGGCATAATAGCATCTGTAAATACATGAAAAGGGAATTTTCTCTCAAACGTGAACCAGACAAACACACAATGTTAATTCTAACCCTGCGTAGGGTTAATCTTCTCCACTCCCGTGGCGAGATTCATACAATGTCTTTGACTATTGAGCCTCGAGTTCCTTTTTTCTGTTCTTGACCGGACAATTATATTTTAATAGCTGCAGTTAGATCGATGTTAAAACAAACCTGGGACTGGGGAGTTGCTATGAGCTTACGCCCCTCTTCCGGAACGTGTAGGCATACGTGCTAAATCGGGTATACTATTCAGCACCTTCATCACTGTAATATATCATATACCTTTGCTCCGCCGGCCCGGTGTCGTAATTGGGATGGGGGGGAACTGAGGCTGTGGTGGGAGTGGGGTTAGGGGAGGGTGCCGGTATTGCTAAATACCTCACTTCACTAATGAGGCCCCACAACTTTGATCCGCTTATTTCTCTGCTTATTTCTCCAATAACGGAAGAGCTGTTCAAATATGACAAAGTTGACATATATATATTAACACCGAATTCAACATACAGGTGCGGGACTGAGTCCCCCCATTCCGCAAAGCCATGCAATATCGGTACTCTTTTGAAGAATAAACCCATACGACATCATCGTCTTCTTCCCCGCTTTACTCGTCCCCGAGTCCTAGACATTTTCTTTCTGAAGATGACGGTTGAACACATATTTCCATGTTCGATAAGGAATTCACAATAAATCAATCAATTTACATTAAAGTCTCCATTTAATATAAATATGCCAACCACATGGGGTTCCGCACCCACAGCCCCCAAGGGGAGGGATCCCCCCTTACATTCAAACCTGAATCTCTTTTGAAGAAGGACACATATTTCTCTGTTTAATTACAGTTTTTTCGACTCGAAACTGATACATTAATAATGTAAACTTGGTCATATATGAGCAAACATATGCCACTTCTAATGTAACGTGTATTACATCTGAATCCCGTACTTATGCCTTCCTCACAGAGAAGACGAAGGAAGATACCTGATGAATGTAGATAACATATTCATATGATAGGCTTTATATATTATTCTTTTAGTTTTATTTATTTTGAATACGAACAGACACAGAACATTCAAATATAAATAATTCTGATAGATTTCAGTCAATAGATTAACAATAAAGCTCGATAACATATAATCAAATATATTCTCTTCCTAATGTATGGCATTTCATCTGTATCCCGTTGTTAAGCCTCATTCTAGATACAGATTTGTACATAACATTTATTGGGGAGTAAGTTTATTTATCGGAATATCATTTCTTATAATAGCTAACCTTTTACTGAAGGAAAACATGTATTTATTTCACCATTTCTGCATCGATTTCGTTCGAAGTTGCATTTATCAGATAGTATATGGTCTGTTTAATATATCTATCACAAAGTCAGAAACATTGTACTTAGAACTTGGAAAATCAATTCCATAATCCGATAATCCCACTAGTGACTAATTTGTTTCTGCAAACAAAAGATCTCCCAAGGGATCACGGAGTTATGGCCCTAGTCCAGGAGAAATTATTACTCCTCTGTTGTGTCAGTTTGGCATGTATAAGCCTCATCTGGCACAGACACTCAACTCAGCATAAGATAGATTTATTCTATAATAGGGAAATTAAACTTGCGTTACATTTTTTTCCTTTTAGTATATTTGCAAGATTCTCAAAATTCAAGGACATCAAGACTGGAAGAGACACAGCTGTTCATTAGTTATGTAAACTATTGGAAGAGGATATCTCATATCACCCTGAACAGGTGGTTATGCCGGATGCTTATGATTTCTGTGAATATTATTGTAAGGTCTTTTACTTATTACTGTTACTCTTCTGTAGACATTTGCTTTAAAATCACATATAATACCGTAGTGAAGTGTAGTGTAGTGTTCATCAATACTCGAATAATTAAACGAGATTACATGACCTGTTCCATAGCTTTCCCGTCGTTACACACGGAGAGAGGCTAACCGCATCGTAAAAGAGCTGATGTCTTCCATGTGTGCATATTTTTCAAAGACGTATATCAATTCACACTTTAAACTTCTTGACCTTGATGTATTTCGTAATCAACCAGCCTCGGGTAGATTGTTTACTTTATGGGGAATTTGTTGTCTTGTGAAGAGGCCCTTTAAAAAAAAGGTCAATGTTTTGTATGACCCACTTGAATCCTTGTTACAAATGCTTGTGGGGTTGTAAATCAGTGTATATTCTTACATCGAAACATTTATTTGGATATATCGATTGGTTGGTTTTGCAGGTTAAAAATACAATAGACAGGAGCCCAGACGATTCAATCTGGAATTAGTCAACCATTATAAGGGCCTTGGTTGATCATACTAGGTAGTGTATTGTATATATGCATGTTCTATCGTTAGGATTTCTCATTTCATACAAGTCTTGTTTTCGAACATCCCATCAGCCACTAATGTTGGTAAGTATTTCTAGGCTGTTTTCAAGTACTTAGTCAAATCTCTAGACGGAAAAGATCATAGTTGTTGCATGATGGACATTTTACTGGCCCTACCAAGGGAATAATCGTAACCTCGATCGTCTATAATGTCAGTAATGTCGTCTCGCAACACCAATCTATAATAACTTGTGAATATTATACAAAAATTAACAAATTCTTCAAAATGTTCCGATATATATAATGTTTTACTCATCATTTCATGTTTATGTCTTCTGTTTGTTTTCGTCATTGCTCTCCCTTTCTTCCTCTTTCCTATGTCTTCCTCTCTCTCTCTCTCTCTCTTCTGCTTTCTGAATGGAGTCTTTCGTCAAATAACATTTTTAAAGAATGACTTACATATTGATGCTTAACTCAATAACAGTAAGTTACATAAATAGGACGCCATACTTTTATATTAAATATGACGTAGTGAAACAACTCATTTAATTAATATATTATTAGGTTATGACCTTGAATTTGTCCCCACCTCATCAGTATGTGGTGGTGTTGATTTTGTCTACGGTTGGGCTGTATTTTCTTTCCAATTTATTATATATACGCTATTGTAAGCTTTTTTAAAAACAGCATTCGGGGTTTTATTCCAAAACTTCAAGTGATATATAATGTGTCGTAAGATCTAACTAAAAAAAAGAGCATGAAGTTATGTTCATGAGAAAGCGAGATCAGCACAGGAACATATAATGAACGCGAAGAGTTACTAAAACAATTTTGTTATCACGAGTTTCAGACGGTACAGGGCATTCATTGTATTACTATGTGGTTTTCTTCTTCAATGCTAAATGATATTGATAGTGATGAAAAGTATACACTATATAATCTACCTTTCAATCATATTGAAAATGATAATTAATTCATTAATATTATCTCTTCACATAATGTACCAGAAAAATGCCCACAATAACATACGCATTCAAATAGACGTTGACAGTAAAATTGACTCTTGCGAATATTATGATATTGACACATTTAATAGTAAAACAGTGTATCACAATGGCTTCTCTCTGTTCCATCAAAACTCCCATAGTAGTTTTTATACAAATACTGACGAAATTACTACATATGTGTCTTTGCTGAATATGGAATTTTCTGTAATTGGCTTTACCGAGACATGGTCTCGCGGTAATAGTGCCTCTCTACTTAATTTCCAAAACTACTCAGTTATTGAATCGTATAGGTGTGATAAACGAGGGGGTGGTGTTTGCTTGCTTGTAAATAAAGATTTGACTTTTGTGAAGCGCTCGGATATATCATTCTTTAACGAATCAATTGAAAGCATTTTTATTGAAATAAATTCCCCACAGTTTTGTAATTGTACAGTTGGTATTGTGTATCGCCCACCAAACAGTCAACCATATTAATGTACAACAAATATGCTTTTACGGTAAAACGTATCAATGCATTTGACATGTCAACAATATACATGACTAAGGTACTTTACATAGATAAGAGGGGAGTATATATAGTATGATTGAGGGGATACCACAGAAGCTGTAACCAGCTTATACGTGGTCCCATTACACATAACAATTATACAAAGAACAATTAAACAAACAACTATACAAAGCAAAATTATACAATGGTATAAAGAAGGAAACAACAAAGAAGAAAAACATTACTCTGTATATTTAGATAATATATATTTTAAGTTGTGTTCAGAGTGTTGCAATATTTAATATATGTGGGAATATAGTTCCAGACATTATGGCCTCTGAATTTAATAAAACGTTGGGTACTTGCTAGAATACAGAAATATGGATTAATGCGGTCACCCCTAATAGGGTAATTATGGGACGGGCTGGAAAAGTAAAAGTTGTAATATTCGGGAAGTAAGCCCTTAATATATTGGAACATAAAAATTGCAGTTTGGCGGATAGCAATATCAAAGATATGTAACGTTTTGCAATTAAAAAAACAATGGCCTAGACGGGGATACATAAGGGGCGTCACAGAAAATTCTTAGTTGTAAGCAATGTTAAAAAAGACAAGTTTAGACGAGACTTGAAAAGGCCAAAATTAGTACAGTTACGGTCATGTGGCGTGATATGTGGTTGTATGAGATGTTCAATGTATTTCGAACCTATAATATAAAGTAATATCCAAGTTAGAAAAATCATTTGGAAGACAATTATCTCACGAACAGGCAGTCGGTGAAATTGTTTAAATATCGGTGCGATATTGTCGAATTGTCGATCAGATACACCATGGAGTAATCCCGGACATGGAAAGAGCATGGGCAATGATTATAACTCATTTTTCAGACAAGGATCTTTCATCATCGTTAGGAATTTGAAAGATCCTTGTCACATCTATACTACATATGAATGTCTTAATGTAGGCTACATGTCTATAGGATTAGCAAATGCAAACGGTATAAGGATTGCGGAAGTTAACTTGGACGACTATTGTGGCGGATCCAGGAGGAGGGTGTCGTGGGTGCAAATTCACCCCAAAATGATCGATATACATATAGTTTTCAGCAGATGTTTTCTACAGCGATTGTTTTACCACAATATAACAACATTCATTTCATTAATTATACGCCTGTTATCGGAATGTTTTCGCTTTTTGTGCACTCCAAAATTCTCAATACATACATTTTCACCAGATACTTCTCGAAAGAAACTTGTAGGAGATGTGCGCACAAACTCGGAGTTAAACCAGCAAGAGAACCGCTTGCTACAAGGGGACACATCCCTGTGTACCCTCCCCCACCAAAGTCTTTATCCGAAGACCCCCGCCAAACCGAATGGGTGGTTCTCAGCCAACTGTATCTTTATATCACACAAATATGTGGTGTTTAACAAAGGCATAGTCAGAATATGTGACGTATACGTATATTGAATATAATTGATAGGCGTGGATAATTGAATAGGAAATATTCCTCGTTCTTTGAGCATGCATGATGAACTCCGCACAGGGTGGAAATGGGGGGAGGGTGAACTATATCTTTGAGATTACATTTTGTTGTGATCTATATATGTGGCCAAAATGGATCATGGGGGTGTGGATGTAAACCGCTCCCCAGTGGAGAACAAAATGTAATGTTAAAGTCACCTATCTACAAATGGGTGCCATACAATATGTAAAAAACAAAGTTGTGCCATGCAATAACAAGAGAGAAGTCAACTATTTAAAAAATACCATTATTTTTGCTTAGTATGTGTATAAGGGGAAGAATAATTTTTACTCCGCTTAACCCATCAATAAAGTTAATGTAGCATAATGGATTTTGAATAGGCCTTTTTACCAATTTAGGCCAAGTCTGAATTTGTCCGTGTTTTAACACTTTCATCGCCGAATTTGTCAGATGAAATAACCCCAATTGAATGCAATTCTTCTTGGGCTATGCTTATATGAATGTACGAGATAAAACTTGTTTTCAAACGGGGTGGGCGAAGGTAATATTTTACCTTCCTGGTGATACCCTCAAAAAAGCCTGTGGATCCCAGACTCTATTTTGTGGAGAGGGTGTATTTTTAGGACTCCTTGGATTTCCCTAAAATTGACATGGGGAGAGGGTCCCAACCTCATTGGGAAGGGGTACCCCGACCCAGACCATCGTATTTCAAACACTGGTGCAGAATGCTGAGAGATTTATTACTGTATTACCACTTATAATGACTGATATATCCAAATTAATGACGAGCCCTTCCATTTAAACAGTGTATAGTCTTATTATGTGAATGCCCTACCATGTTCCTGTCTATCTATATAATATATTATGTGAATACCCTTCAATGTTCCTATATACCCATATAATAGACTATGTTAATGCCATTCCATGTTCCTGTCTACACATATAATAGGCTATGTGGATGCACTTCCATGTTCCCGTATAATCATATAATAGTATATGTATTTCCTTCCATGATTCTGTCTAACCATTTAATACGATATGTAAATAGCATTGCCTGTTCCTGTATATACATATACTAGGCTATGTGAATGTCCTTTCATATTCCTGTCTAACTATATAATTGACTTTGTGAACACCCTTCCATGTTCCTGTCTAACCATATAATAGGATATGTGAATGTCCTTCCATGTTCCCTCATATCCACCTATATACTATGATATGTGAATGCCCTTCCATTTCCCCTCTCCCCATATAATTGGCTTTGTGAATGGACTTCCATGTTCCTGTCTAATGATATAATAAGCTATGTTAATGCTATTTTACGTTCCTATCTACCCAAGTAATAGTATATCTGAATGCCCTTCCATGATTCTGTCTAACTAATAAACTATGTAAATAACCGTCCATGTTCCTGTTTACCCATATAATAGTATATATTAAGGCCATTCCACGTTGATGTGTAACCATATAATAGGCTATGTAAATACAATTCCCTGGTCCTGTCTACACACATAATATGATATGTGAATACCCTTCCATCTTCATATCTACCCATATGCTAGGCTAATTTGTCCTTCCATGTTGCTATCTATCCTTATATAATAGGCTTTGTGAATGCCCTTCCATGTTCTTGTCTACACATATAATAGGATAATGTTAATGCTCTTCCATGTTCCTACATACCCAAGTAATATGATATGTGAATGCGCTTCCATGTTGATATCTACCCAAGTAATATGATATGTGAATGCCCTTCCATGTTCTTCTCTACACATATAATATTATATGTTAATGTTCCTACCTACCCAAGTACTATGCTATGTGAATGCGTTTCCATGTTGATATCTACCCAAGTAATATGATATGTGAATGCCCTTCCATGTTCTTCTCTACACATATAATATGATATGTTAATGTTCCTACCTACCCAAGTAATATGCTATGTGAATGTGCTTCCATGTTGATATCTACCCCTGTATAAGATGATCCGTGAATGCCTTTTCATGTTCCTGTCTACCAATATAATACGCTACGTTAATGTTCTTCCGTGTTCATATCTACCAAGTATAAGATACTATGTGAATGCCCTTCCATGTTCCGGTCTGCCCATATACTATGTTATTTGAATGCCCTTTCGTCTTATGTGAACGCCCTTCTCTTTACTTGTCTGTATCTTCGTAATCGTTTTATCAGATTGTATAAATTTAGTTTAGTGTTATAGCAGGGGAAACGTCATTCCTATCAATGAAATAATACATTCATTTGTGTTGGTACTTGGCATAATTAAGTGAGATAACTGATTTTTCACGTTTTTAGGACTGGGCTGATTTCAACTCTAGCTGATGGCTTTGAGCTTGTAGAATACGTGACGTGTACGGGTTTGTGATCTGTAATCAAATGAAACTGAATATAATATACTAACTGTTAGTGAAACTGTTCACACCATAGATTACAAATACATCTTCCTTTTCAGTTTGAGATGATCTACCTTACAGATGTGAATGATCTATTAGCATACTATATATGTATCATTTGTCCGTCTGTTTATTCTTGAACAAGAACTTCTCCTAGTCTCCTAGCATAATCAAGACGTTTCTCAACTGAATGGGTGCGTCCGCTGCCCTTGTATTAACAACTATCAGTGACTGATAAGGTATTAAGTTCTTTGTCTGACACATGACACATGAAAAGTATTGTTGACATAGTAGTTGAAATTTTGCTTTGTTCAAATTAAATTCTGTTTCTAGTAAGATTTTCAATGCATTTTCCAACTTCAGATCATGCAGGGCTTGATATTCGCTATATACAATTATATGGCATCATATATGTGTTACCCATTTGTATCCTTATAGATGGTGGATCCGCTACTGGCAGTTTTTTAGGCTGATGGTAACCAAAAATATTAAGCGTTCGTATTGTGTAAATATCCTTTGTTTGTTAGAAAACTATTCATGATAGGGCGATCCACAATACTGAAATGCAGGTCTTTATCGATATTGATCTTACCGGAGGCAAATACTCTTGTAACTTGTATTGCCTATCCATCCGATCTTGTTAACTATTTACTTGTGCTTGAAGGTCACATCCTGGTAGTTGCGGTTTTAGTTAGCTCGCTTTATGTTTGTTTAACGTCATAAGTGGTAACGCGTCAGAAGTGGTTACACGTAATATATAATGTGTCACCGCATTATCATGTTTAATGTTTTATGATACTTTTTATCTTGAAAAGCCAGTCTTGTTAAAAAAAACAAAGTAAGGGAAATAGCCTCACCATGACATGGTCCTTTTACTATATTGCTGAAAAGCCATCCAACGTACATGTCCAACTTAGAAGAGTAGATGATAATACCTTATATCATACTATGGTTCACATTGATCGACTCAA
>WXZC020000723.1:0-11014 GCA_011317855.2 Paelopatides confundens
CTTATAAAGAAAATAAACAAATCATAGAAGGAATTATGAAAGATAGAGATACATTATTGTTACATAACATTGCATTGCAGTAAGGAGTAAAGTATTAAAATTCATTACACATTATAATTATATTGTGTGAACAATGTAAACACATATTAATATGGAAATTGATCCATTATACATGATTTGATCAACACCTATAGTACGGTACTCATTCAAAAGTGGTTTCCTACCTTTGTAATTTGTTGACACATTTATATTCAAGCTGGAAACAAGTTTTACAGTTGATTGTATACATGTGCAAGACAAAACCCAGTGTACTCCATCTAGAAACTTTATAGGTCTTCGGAATACAATAACATGATGATTGCTCTGTTATAAAGAAAAATGGTTACATTTCAAACCAAATAAAGTTAGAATAACAAATAAAAAAATGCAAGTACTTTTGTTCCTTCCTACAAATACTATTTAAATGAACACAAGTGTAAGTATTAACCCTAAGTTTCTTTAAAATCTAAGATTTGGATATTTTCTAATCTTTTATCAGTTCATCATATACGGTATAAATTATCAATGTACACTAGTAACATACAATTTTACAAGATTGGTGGCCCATAGATAAGTGTCAGTTTTCAGAGAAGGTAATCATTAATTTAGATACCCTCTGAGTTCATGCAGTCATTTGCTTAAATTCAAATACTAAAGAAGAATATCATGAACCCACTCTTTCATAAAAAAAACATTTTTTCTTACCCTAGGTCCACACGATACTAAATCCATGTCTTGTAGTAAGGCTACATCTGGCAATGCCCCAAAGAACTGAAAATCAATGCTTCCACAACTGATTTGTTTTAAATATGAAAGCTTATCCTGAAAACAAAGATGAATATAAATAGAAAAATAAGACACAATTTGAGGATTTGTTTTGTGTTGAGGTATAGGTGAACCCCCACTTTGGACAAGCTAAGGGACGACTGTTAAATCTTTAAATGTTGATTATTACGCTTAGCTCTCCTGCATTATATCTTGTATCCGATACCGCAGTTTTCGTGCAAAAAGTGCTGTAATAAAACCTCCAACCCGACTTGCAGTTTTACCTTTAGCTGCCTTGTCTTGACGGTATTTTTACTCAGATAATTCCCACGTGGCTGATTCAGAGATAAAATACAGTAGGCTATTGTCTACATTGTTACACTGTATTTGGTGGTGGTTCCCCTTATTTCAAAAATATATTGAGTTAGTTTGGAGTATGACGCAGACATGTACGTGTTACACAGCTTAGCGTTTTGTAAGGTAATACTCTGGGGAGTCATTAATTGTGTGGAGGTAAGAGGCTCAATAAATAATGTTGGACCAGGTTTAATGAAGGAACATTTTACCTCATGTATACCTGATTTATAACATACACCATTACTGTGTAAGAAAATAACAGTCAGATACATAGAATTTTTTTTTTAAAGTCGGTGTAGCCAAAATTTCTGATGCCAAAAGTAGGGGAGTCAACTCATACAATGAAGGTGGCATAAACTCTGATATTATGCAGGTCAAAACAAAAAATCTTAAAAATCTTAAATGAAAAAATGATAGAAACCCTGCCCAAAAAGCATGAGGGTCGACTAATACATTTCACTGGATGTGGCTCTTAGTTATGGAGGGAGGGGGGGGGGTAAACTTATAACAAGATCAACTTATACACCTTTATTTATTACAGTAGCTTTACTTTTATGAATTTACTAATCAAGTGAAAATAAAAACCGGTCATATTTTTCGTTCAGAGAATTAGGAGGATCGACCTACTGTACCTTATCAGACTTTAAAGGAATCATCCTTTCACAACATTCTCCAGGTTGAACATCCGTGTAATTACGATCAGGGACAGGCAAGGTGGGACCATGGTCGTGATGAACATTTCTCGCTGTGAAACCAAACAAATTTGAAACCTGACAAGTCTTTCTATGCTTAAAGAAGTCAAGTAACCTCCTCATCTTTTCAAACAGTGTGATCGTACGGAGCATCCTAATCAAGGACAACTTTGGGAATTAAGACAATTCTCGCAATTCGGTCCTCCATTAGAGGCCCTCTAATAGTAGGGCCAGGAAGAAAAGTGGTCCTTGAGTTTAGATAAAAATGGCCCAAAATAATTGTTAACAACATGAACCAAAGACACTTTGAAACCGTTGTCATCATTACACAGGTCCTCGCCATGCCCGCATTAATCTACCCTGAAGCCCCTGGGCTAACTAACATGCTTTGTAGGCCCCCTCCCAGGTTTTTAACAACTCCTTTTCACGACTTTCATTTTCTTTAACAGCCTTCCTTTTCTGGGCACCATTCTCAAACATCTTCATTTTGGTAGACTTTATGGTAGCTTAACGTTTCAGTTGACTTCACGTCACTTGTGAAAAGTGCAGTACTGTGTTACGTTGTTGTTGTGGCCACATGGATGATAACACTTATAAATCGGAAAAATCATCAGCCACAAATATGAATATCAACTAGAAGGGGCATAATGAATATTTAGGGATTTATAAAAAAATAACCAGAAATGCAAAAATGCATTGAGGTTTTGATGATATATAAAACATAGGACCAACGTATGATCATCTACAGTAAAATGAATGATACTGTAGTTTGCAAAATATTGTACAAAATATGAGACACCCTGATGTAAACATCCTGTCCAAGCTTCCCCTTTTTAAAAAACAAGATTTTCACATTCTGATTTTTGCTGATCACAAGTAACCATTGACCTCAATTAAAACAATAAGCTTCTGTGGGTCATCCACATGCAATGTACATACCAATTATGAGAATAGCCCAAGCTTCCCTTCTTGAGATGTCATATTTACAAGGTTTTCACATTTTGCCCTCTGGTGACAACATTTGCCCTTCAAAAAAAGTAATAGACTTCTGGTACTCATTATGGATCATCCACAAGCAATGTATGAGACAAGTCCATGCTTAACTTTTTGAGACACCTTGTTTACAAGGTTTTATCATTTTGCCCTCTGGTGACCTTTGACCATCACAAAAAAACAATATGCTTATTTTACTTATTATGGGTCATCCATATGCAATGTATGAAGTCAATGTTTACAAATTGTTGTCATTTTCACATCTAGTGACCTCAGATAACCTTTGACTTTCACTAAAAACAATAGGCTTCTTGTACTCAACATGGAACATCTATATACCAATTATGCTTCCCTTCTTGAGATATCGTGATTACAAGGTTTTCACATTTTGCGTGCTAATGATCTCAAATGACCTTTGACCATCACAAAAAGTAATAGCCTTCTTAATTGCATCATCCACATGCAACGTATGAGAAGTCCATGCTTCCCTTATTGAGATACCTCGTTTACAAGGTTTTGGCATTTTGACCTCTGGTGACCTCAAATGACCTTTGAATTCCTTGAAAAACAATAGGCTTCTTGTACTCACTCAATAGGGGACATATTAATACCAATTATGAGAATTGTCCATGCTTCCCTTCTTGAGATGTCATGTTTACAAACAAGGTGTCACACCAACATACACACACACACATACATGCACGCGCACATACGCCATCATAACTGCAAATTAACATCAAAACCAAAAATAAAAATATCTACTATTATGCTTGCTAGCTTAACGTTTGTTGACTGCACAGCACATGTCAAAAGTGCAATAGGCCTATACATGATGTTGTTGTTGGTCGTGGTGTAGCCACATGGATAACAACACTTTTTAATCGGACAAACAATCTGGCAAAAATATGAATATCAACTTGAAGGGGCCTATACGAATATGTATGGTTTCTGTCAAGACAAGAAACAGAATCTACTACCCCCCCCCCCCAGTTGGCCCTCTGATCATTGATCATTCCCCAAGCCACCCCCCCCCCCCTGGGAAGTGGAGGCACAATGCACGTTGTTCATCCAAGGACCATGGGCTGCAGCCAGAGTAACCCTGTGCATTAATGCAGGCCAGGTCCTCGCATTAATGGGTTTCTCTGTATGACTGACCGGTAATTTTTAAAAATAATGAGGTTTACTTATTGCATAGCCTACAGAGGTGATAGTGAAGGTTAAAAAAACCCATAAAGTTGTAGAAAATAAATGAATGCAGGGGAGCCGAAGACTCCAAAGCCCTAAAAAGGCCCTAACATTTGTCTTTTAAAGTTGGAAATCTGCCCCCCCCCCCCCCCCAAAAAAAAAAAAAAACCCTGATAAACTTACAACTTGCTTTATTTCTTGTTGTTTTTGTTCCATGTTTTCTTTGACTGGGGTTGTTCCTTGCCTGATATTCTACTTCTCCTGACCAATAAAATCGTCTCCTTTTAGACTGATAGGACCTCTGAAGAATATCATCTGGCCAATCATTCTCCTTCGACATTCTTCAACATTATAAAGAAAATAAACCAGTCATAGAAGGAATTATGAATGATAGAGATACATTACTGTTACATAACATTAACCTCCACTGCAGCCAATTTTGTATACTGCACAACGATAAACTACAGGGTAAATTATGGATTATAGCATTGTGCTCCACTGTAACCAATTTAGAATACGAGAGCACAAGTATGGGAATAATTCAATGATAGCTATACAGCTAATAATATTGTGCTCTACTGTAGACAACTTAGTATACCAGAGTAAAATGATAGTTAAAAAAAATTCTGCATGATAGGGACATCTATTAAATAACTGTGCACCACTGCAACCAATTTGGAATACTAGAGCAAAGTGGTATTAAGTATTGGAGAATTCTGGTTTATCTAAAGACATTGTGCTCTTCTGTAGCCAATTTGTAGAGCACAATGGAAAAGTATAGTATGTTTAAACCAGAGATACATTGAGGTTTTGATTATATATAATACATTACACAGTATGTATGATCATCTACATACAGTAAAATGAAAGATAGTTTGCACAATATTGTACTTGATATGAGACATCCACATGTTATGTAAACATTCTCTCCAAGCTTCCCCTTCTTGAAATACCAGATTTTCACAATGACCTCAATAAAAACAAAAAGCTTCAGTGGGTCTTCCAGGTGCAATGTATGAGATCTATCCATTCTCCACTTTGGAGGCATTTTGTACAACTGGTGACCTCAAATGATCTTTATTCCACAAATCAATATGGGACATACACCAATGATGGGAATTGACCAAGCTTTCCTTCTTGAGATATCATGTTTACATGGTTTTCACATTTTGCTCTATGATGACCTCAAATGACCTTTGACCATCATAAAAAAAACTAATAAGACTTCTTGTACTCATTATGGGTCATCCACATGCATTGTATGAGATGAGGCCATGCTTCCCTTATTGAGCTACCTTGTTTACATGATTTGGGCATTTTGACCTCTGGTGACCTCAAATGACCTTTGACTTCCACAATGGACTCCTCAATATGGGACATATACAGACCAATTTTGAGAATTGTCCAAGCTTCCCTTCTTGAGATATCGTGTTTACAAGCATACATGTACATACGCCATCATGACAGCAAAGATTACGATTATCATCGAAACCAAAAAAAAAATCAAATAACAGAGTGCTCCACCCAATTTTGTCTTCTAAAGTGCAATGATTTCTGGTTTATAGAGATAAATATCCCAAAACTTACTGGTTTGGATATTTATTAACGAACTTACTTACCAGTCTCAACACAACTAATGCACATATTGCCTGTCAGGTCAATAGCCCTAGCAAAATGTAAACACTAACTAGGTGGCGCCAGGCACCTGCCCAGTGCCCTCTAATTCCATACTCAAATTTGTCCCCTTAGAAGCCTCTAAGGGACGAGAGTAAGAAGCTGGAGTGAGGAAGGACCTCGCTCGTAAGAAAGGCCTGCCGGTGGGTTCACTTGTAAGTGAACTCCGGCGGCGGTAAGGCTGTTGGCATAAATGAAAGACATGCATGTGTTAGGTGAGTCAAGTGAACATTTATGCAATTCGAGCTAGCGGAGTATGTGTATGGAGAAGCTTATACAAACTAGTAAGAGTATAAAGCAAATACTGTAGCTCGAGAGAGAAGATGTATGTATATAAGGAGCGACTGAGTGAGGGGAACCCCAAAGGGGGAAAAACCCACAGTCGAAGGATCCTTGACTGATTGAGTATTAGCAATCAAAATATATACATAGCATACTTGCTAATGCAGGGAGGACCGACGAAAGATCACGTCTTTTATTCGGGCAGAACTCACTGTGAGAAGGCCTTGCTGGTAGCGGCAAAGCTTCTAGAGTAGTCGTTGCAGTAAGGCGAATGTTGGCGAGTGTGAGACTGTGGTAGGAAGAGCTGAGTCAGTCAGAGGACGGCCAGCCCTCCGTAGGTCAGGTTGCGTCCCGTTCCCGTGGGGTGGGAGGTGGGAAGTGAGACAGGTAGTAAGTTCGTTAATAAATATCCAAACCAGTAAGTTTTGGGATATTTGATTCACTCCTTACTTACCTGTCTCAACATAGTGGCACAGCTACGATGGTGGGGGGTCAGAGGAGCGGGACCTGCCCCTCGGGCCTCTCAACACCGCATGCCCAAAAGCCGACTCCGTAGCAAGAACGTCTGTAAGGTAACAGGCTACGAAAGTAGTAGGAGTCTTCCAGGCTGTTGCTTTGAGGATGTCCTCGATGGGAACACCCGCAAAAAGTGCTGTTGAAGCGACAAGACCTCTGATGTCATGTGCCCTGGCTGTGGTGGTCAGGTACAGCATGAGGGTGAATGAGGTGGACTAACCATCTGGAGATGGTAGCTTTGGAAGCTGCTATGTGTGGTGGCTTGGGTAGAACAAAGAGATTAGGCGATTGCCAGATAGCTTTAGTTCTGATGAAGTACCATTTGAGGGTGCGTACCGGGAACCATAGCTTATCTTCCTGGATGGTTGACATGGACTTAATTTCCGGTAGTGAGCGCGTGTAGGCAGCTCCTACGTCTAGCGGAAGCAGCCGCTCTCATGGTGAGGTTCTCTAAGGAAGTAGAGTGCAGCGGTTCAAATGGAGGTCCTGCGAGAGTGTGGAGGACCTGTGTTATGTTCCATTGTGGAGTCATGTGGGGAAAAGAACAGAAATGGACTGAAAAATGGCTGCCTCCCCAGTGGGGAATCGAACCCTGGTCTTCCACGTGACAGGCGGAGATACTCTCCACTATACTAATGTTACTACGGTCGCAGGTGCTGAGGAGAGATCAATTTTCTTAGCGGAGCGCCATACATGGTATTTGTTGAGTCGTGTACTATAAGTCGAGTACGTAGAAAACTCTCCTAGGAGCCGAAGGAGAGACCACTCGTGGGGGTCGAGGGTTCCCCTGGATAGTGCTCCCACTATCGTGTTTGACTTGACTGGGCCCAGAAGAAGAGTTTCCAAGTCATGTTGCCTATGGACTCCAAATGGGTTCCTTCCTGCCTGTTGATGTAGGACACCACTGTGGTGTTGTCTGTGAGGACTGATGGTTGTTCCCCAGAGTTTTGGGAGGAACGCTAGAAGGCCGTTCCTGACTGTTGGCAGTTCCATTCGGTTCATGTGGGGGAGATAGCCGATGGGGGAGATAGCTGAGGCCAACGGGTAAGACTATAGGTTTGACATACTCCCCGGAACAACGGGGTGAGTAAAGCTGTACACATCGTATACAGTTTAAACAGTTGATAAAAGAAATGCTTGAACATGTGTAAACATGCCCACTGCCAGCGGTAGAGCTGGCTTAAGGGGCTTGATGAGATTTCCCCAGAACAACCGGGGGTCTAAGGCTGAAGGCCTCGATATGGCAATTAAGCGAAGCTGGAACAGGGCAGGCTACCCGAGGCTAACGGGTAAGCAGGCCCGAAGAACCCCGCTAGTGTTACCTGTAGATCAGAGGTGCATATGTAGGTAAGCAAGGAGTGAAGTGAAGTAAATTTATGTAACCAGACGAACCAGCTTGATTATTTGGGCTCGCCTCTAAAAAGTAAAAGTTAATAAATCATCATCATCATCATATCCGACTGTCAAATTTTCCATGCTTGGTCCAGGTTGGACAGGGTTTACTTAAGACCCTTCCTCTATTTTGATCTATTATGGGGGAGATCTTTCTGAAGACCCTTTGACCTAAGATCTTTCTTTACAACACTATCCCACATCGTTTGCGGCCAACCTCTACCTTCCTGTCCAACTATGTTTCTCTCTCTCTCTTAACGGTTTTATGTACGTTTTTCCCATAATTGACAGGGTTAAACATTCAATGATCGGGTATGATCACCATTTTAGCACAGCTGTAATTGTCCTTTCTAACAATGTGTCCATGCCATCTAAGCCTACCTCTCTGTACAGTCTCTGATAACAAGGTGAGTCCTATTTATATAAGCATTGGATTCAACCAATTATCATTAATGCGTACTTAACCGATCATCAGTTGATGGGATTAGTGCTTATTTAACCGATCGTCAGATATCTGCCTGTCTGGTGGAGGGAGGGAGGGGGAACATCAGTTCCCCAACTGGTGCCACCCACTTCAATTGGGGGTCTAATATGTATACATTTTGCTATAATTTAACGACCAGTGGTGGTGCGAGCGGGGGTCAGTGGGAACATTCCCCCATTGGACAGGCTGTGACCCCCCCGTCGGCCACAGACTGTCATGTTAGTAGGACCAAAAAAAAAGTTCTTCCTTCACTGTACCATATATATTTCACCTCCTCTGTCGCAGAGATTCCACCAGTCGGACATCGATCGCCGGACCGATTGTTACAACTTCGCTGTATGTATATACACATATATATATATATATATATATACACACACATATATATAGTAGTAGGCATCCGTCTGGCGGCAATCGAGCGGCTGGTCGGTAGCGACCAGTGGACTGCTGACGGTCCGACGCAGAACTTAATAGCTTTTAAAACTAGGCGGTCGGCCATCTGGCGGACCGCTGACGGGCCAACAACATTCTGCTTACTGGGCGGTAGGTTATTTACGTTTTTCGAAGTACCACTTCATTACCTGTTACTAGTCCAATACAAGAAAAATGGTGCTACTTTAGTCACTTATGGCAACCGATGCTCTGTTTATCATCGAACTCTGGATTACTCTTGTAATTTTCACCAAATACACCACATGGATATCAGTTGACACACTAAAATGACCGATCACTAAGATCACGGCTTTATTCCCGTTATAAATTTAATTACTCAGCCATCCGTAAAGAGACCTACTCCAGGTACAGGAATATTCTAACTTCAGTCATTAAGCTTGCTAAGAAGTCTTATTATCACAATGTAATTGATGAAAATAAAAATAATAGCTCTGGTCTCTGGAAAATTTTAAATACAATTCTTGGGAAAAATAAAAATAAAGTTTGTAATACAAACTTTATTAAGGATGATAATACACTTCATCATAAAAATGAGATTGCAACTTATTTTAATCATTATTTTTCTTCTGTGGCTAGTACATTATCCAGTCAACTTCCTGTAAGCAATATTGATCCTCTAATTGGTATTCAGAATAATAATAGTACTTTTGTTATGTTTCCTACCTGTCATAGTGAAGTTCTTTGTATGATTTTAAATTTAAATAATAGCAAGAGCTCTGGTCATGACGGTATTACAAATGACATTCTTAAACATGTCAGTGAGTTTATTACCGCCCCTCTTTGTCATATTATTAATCTATCTTTTTCTTATGGTGTGTTTCCATCTGAACTGAAAATTGCTAAAGTGATTCCCATATTTAAGTCAGATGATCCAAAGCTTTTCTCAAATTACAGACCGATTTCGTTATTGTCATCAATTTCGAAATTATTTGAACGTCTGGTGTACAATCGGTTAATGGTGTTTATTAAAAAGCATGATATCTTAAAACCCAATCAATATGGCTTTAGAAAAAATTACTCCACGTATATGGCAGCAGTTAACCTCACCGATAAAATATCATCGGCTTTGGACAACAAGCTATGTACTGTAGGTATATTTATTGACTTGTCCAAAGCTTTTGATACTATTGACCATAACATATTATTGCGTAAGTTATATTTATATGGTATCCGTGGTATCGCATACGACTGGTTTAAAAATTATCTTAGCAATCGATCTCATTATGTGTATTATAATAATATTTGTTCATCCAATTTAAATGTCAGCACTGGTGTTCCGCAAGGGTCTATCCTAGGACCTCTGCTATTTCTCTTATATATTAATGATATTTGTTCTTCTTCTCATAGAGGAAGCTTTGTTCTTTTTGCGGATGATACCACCGTTTTATTTCAAAATGATAATTTACAACTTGCACTTCAAGACGCTGAAAATGAATTTCGCCATATTTTGAATTGGCTTAATGCAAATAAATTATCGCTTAATATAAAAAAAACAAAGGTGTTAATATTCGACACGAAAGTTTCAAATACAACCGGTATTACTCTAAATCTGGGTGGCACTTTTGTTTCTCCAACGTCCACTGCCAAATTTCTTGGAACAATTATTGATAATAAATTAAACTGGAATGAACATATTTCGTCTGTTAGCAAAAAGATAGCTCGTGCCAATGGCATTATTTGTAAGCTCAAGCATCAACTTCCTAAGAATACTTTACTTACTCTTTATAATGCTCTTATTTTGCCCCATCTCAATTATAACTTATTAGTGTGGGGAAATGCTAACAAAACACAACTGCATAAATTGATGTTAATTCAAAAGAGAGCTGTAAGAAATATTTGTAATGTATCATATATTTCCCATACTACTGAGTTATTTAAAAACCTAAATGTGTTGCCTATTTTTGAATTATATCAGTTTGAGCTTGGAATCTTTATGTATAAGTTTAATAATAATATGTTGCCACCAATTTATGACACTTTCTTTCACTTTAATTATGAATTTCATGAATACAACACTCGTTCTAGATATCAATTACACACTTGTTACTCCAGGACACGTCTTAGTAAATGTCAAGTGCGTAGCGCTGGAGTTGCTCTATGGAATCAATTACCGTATAATATTACCTCACACACCACTTTACGCAAATTCAAATCTTCTCTTAAATGTGTTTTGCTACAATCC
>WXZC020000725.1:0-11002 GCA_011317855.2 Paelopatides confundens
AATGTGTACTGAACATATTCTGAGCATTTCGTCCCTATAGGTCGAGTGATTGATTGGAACAATTGACGAAAATATAACAAATATCGGGAAAATGGCTCACACATTGCAAAAATCACGGACGCATTTTCGATCGACATGTTGTTTTATTTTTGTAAGCATATCTTAATTCAAGACCAACTTCGAACTTGTCATTGCACCCTCTTTTTCCATGGATTTTATCATACAATGGCATCTTTGCATATGGGTTGGTTTAGATTATTACAGTGTGTTTTTACTGTATATACGACGATACAAGATAATTATCAAACATGGAGTAAATCGGAGAATGTTTACTACAGAAGAGACCGTTGTCATGTTTGAGAATAACGATTTGAAGATGTTGGGGGTTTGATACTGCAAGTGAAGAGGATTGATCCCCTCGACCCAGAAAATGATGATTCTCAACTGCTTGAAGGACCCGGAAGTGGTAAGTCCGTTATGCCTAACTAGCCTAGTCTTGCACAGTTGCAGTCCACCTATAACTCTCTCAATCTTCAAGGGATTGGAGAAAGGTTGGACTTATCAGAAAGAGGAGCTTCAGGAAAACACTTTAGACCAATTAGAAGTAAATATATATTTGTGTGGGTGCTTACAAAAAAAAACAAAAAAAAAGAAGCAAAAAAACATAATGGCAGCCTAATTTGCATATTAAATTGCATAATTAGGTCAAAATACTTTTTTTTTTATTCCAAATTTTGTTCCATATCCAAAAGAGACTTCCTAATAGAGAATATGTCGACAATGGATTTTTATGTTCAATGAGTACCGTTCGGATGATATTTAATGTTTGCAGACAACTAGTTGACTGGCAGTTAATCAAATCACTGGAAACATATTGTTTAATTATTTAGCAAGAAAATGTCCATAATAAATCTGTAGTTAGCTCGGTACTGCTGTATTAAACTATCATTCACAAAACAAAAATGCTAGCTGTGCTACACACTTAATTTTGTGGGCAATACAGATGTTATACCATTTAATGGATGGCTGTAAGCCAACATAAAGTCTTGGTGTATATCATTCATAACCATTCAAATTAAGAGCCCTTATTTCGTCAAAGGGTGGTTTTGTTCATCATAATAAATTTGTCCAATTGGTCGTTGTTTATACTCTGGTTGATGATATTGCAGCGAGCCTTTACGAGAGCTCATAATCCTTTGTATCCATTGTTATGCAGGTATTTGGGTTGTAACAATAGTGCTAAGCTGGTCGAAGGGGGCGTGCAAGTTGAGAGCTAATCCTTGCATGATTCTCGCACATTCCGTGCACTCATGAGATCTCAAATAAACCAAGCTGGCTCTTGCCCCTTAATATGAGAGGAATTGTAGCTGGATATATTTTAACAGGAAATAAACGTCTGAAAGCTTATTGTATAAAGTACTGCAAAGATGGATCTATGTAAGGCTTGACAACTTACGTTTACTTGGAAGACTACCAAGTTCCATGCTGCTCTCATCTGCAGGAGGTTTGAATGCATCTTTAGAAGAAAAAAGGGGCAATGCAATAATTAGAGGGGATTTAGGAGTTTAATTATAGTTACAATTTATAACATTTTTAATAAGGTACTTTAAAAAAAATTGGGCCCCTCTCAAAGTAAAGGGCCACATTGTTGAGGATGTCAAACTTGTAAAAACTTTGATTTTGTTTTTGATAATAATTATGATGGTATTGGTGTGTCTGCGTGTGTGAAATCTTCCTTGTAAACACAATATCTCAAGAAGGGAAGCTTGGAAATGTCTTGTATTTGGTTATGTATTATCCCCATATTGAGTATAGAACTCTAATTGTTTTGGTGGAAGTCAGGTCATCTGAGGTTCTAAACATATCATCTTAAGAAGGGGCGCTTGAACAAATCTAAAGTTTGCATGTATATGACCCATAGTGAGTAAAAACCCTTGTAAAACCCGACATCTCAAGAAGGAAAACTTTATATCTCATAGTTCATGACCAATATTGAGTAGAATAACCCTATTAATTGTTTGGAAAGGTCAAAATGCAAAAGCCTTGTAAATGTGAAATTGTGAAAAGGGAAAGCTATGACAAATCTCATACTTCATAGATCAAAGGTCATGTGAGAACATTTAAACATTATAACTCAAAAGTACAGCTTGAGCACACTTCATATTTATTATGTAGGTTCACTGCAGTGAGTAGAAGAACCCAATGTCTTTTTTGTGGATGTCAAATGTAATTTTAGATCAATGGGTCAATGTTTGATAAGCTTGTAAACACAGTAACTTCAGAATTACAACTTGGTCATGCTTATACTTGGTACAATATGTAGGTTGACCTTAGTGAGTACAAGAAACATATTGTTTTTGTGATGGTCAAATGTTATTTTAAGGTCAACATTTGTGAACTTGGTAAAGCTTGGTGAAACTTCATATTTGGTTTGTGGGTTGGACCTTGGTGATTACAAAAACCCTATTATTTTTTTGTGGAGGTTCAATGTCACTTGGTTCAACATCAGTATAACTCATAGTACAACTTGTTCAACATATTTAGTGGACACGACCTCAAAATTGAAAACAAATATAGCATGGTGTATCTCAACATTATTTTGTTTAGATTTATTCTGGACATGGTGAATTTTGAACGAATGATATGTAAAGCAGTCTCCTTAAGCATTGTATGGCAAGGAATCACAAAGCCACTGGCTTTCTGGTTTGTTAGTTCATACCAGCAAAGCTGGTGAGCTTATGAAATCACAAGGCATATGTCTGTCCACAATTTGCTTCTTCTTATACAATGTTTCATAGATTGTTATGAAAGTTGGACACAATGATTGTTGGGTGCTGGGCCATTTGGAGTTTTCAGGTAATTGAAGTAAAATGTCATTTAGGGGTCATTTTGGGTCATTGTTTGGAAATATGCAAAATGCTTTCTCCCACAGTTATGACTTTTGGCAAAAGTTGCTCATATATTGCTGAGTAGTGGTCCCTTGGGGTGTTCAGGAATTTTTGATGAAAGGTTACCCAAAGCCCATTTGGGCCTATTTTTAGAAAACATGCAAAATGCTGTTCCTATGGTCTTGCATGGATTTTTCCAAATATTGCTCAAATTATTGACAAGTAGTGATCCATTTTTGGTTCCGATGCCCTGGCATCCATTGGAACCTATATGTAGTCAAGTTGGCGTATGTATGCGTGTGTGCGTGTGTATGTGTGTGTATGTGACACTTTGCTTCTAAACACAATATCTCAAGAATGGCAGCATGGATAGATTACAACTGTGGCAAGTAAAATACATGGGCCCATATTGACGTCAAAATCTTGTAAACATGATATCTCAAGGACAATTAAACCTCATACTATTGCATTGGGTTGGGGAGAATAGTCACTTGAGGTCACATGGTTAAAGTGAGACAATGTTGTAAACATGGTATCTCAAGGACATGGAAAAAACTCATATTATTCTTTTGGATGGGGTGAAAAGTCATTTGAGGTCACCAGAGGTTAAAGTGAGAAAATCTTGTAAACCTGGTAACTCAAGGACATCTTTGACAAACTTCATATTATTTTGGTGAAATGTCATCTGAGCTCGCCAGCTAAATATGATATCTCATACTTTGCATGTACCATATTGAGCACATTAAGCCCATTGTTTTTGGTGGAGGTCACCAGAGGACAAACCTTGTAAACATATTTAGTGCATGTCCCTTACAAAAATCCTATCCTTTTTGGTTGAGGTCAAATGTAATTTAGGGTCTGCAGAGGTCAAAATGTAACAGCACAAGATGTGACAAGGGAATTCCCGATGTCTATTACACTGTACACACCATCTTGAAGGGAAACTGACAGATCTTTCTTTTTCAGATCAGGGAGATGAGCTTTGAAAAAATTGTACATCTTGTTTAATGGAAGAGACTTGAAAGATGCATTTCGGATTTATATTAATCACATTTATTTATCATCTTCTCTCTGGTTGTTTCATCTTCTCTCTGGTTGTTTTAAGCAGCAGAACAAACAAACTACATTATACATGGACAGGTTGTTATTCTCCATCCCAAACAGGATGATCCTGAAAAACATTTTTACTTGGGAAAAGAACCCCTCCCTGATAGCAGTTACAACCCAACTATCAGTTCATACCAAGATTAGTACTATACACCTTTTCAAATTATCTACATTTTCAAGGCAAAAACATTTACATTCAATCAGTGATAGAGTAAGAGATTCATTCTGCATGATGACAACATACATTTCCATACACTAATTGCTGGAACTAATGTATGTAACTTACTGTTAGTGTCTTTATCTTCATCATGCTCTTCATCTTCATCATGCTCTTCATCTTCATCATGCTCTTCAACTTCCTGCAACAACTGGATAGAACAATAATCAATAGCATTTTATTGGAATATGCTACAAATAGAGTTGCATGTTGAATATTTCCTTATCAATTTGTGGCAAATTCAGTCATAGTTTTGAAGATTGAATTAAAAATTCAAATTTGAAGTATTATCTGGTCACATCATTAACAAAATGAATCACAGATGATGGTACCAGTGATGTCCTGGAGCTCGGCCGGGCGGTTTTTTTTTGGGGGGGGTGGGAGAGGGGGAGGGGGGGGGGGTGGGGGTGACACACATATAATTCCTAGTTTATCAGAAAAAGGAAAGCTGATTTTTACGGGTTTTCAATCTATGTACCCCTTCGTCAACCAACCTAAAAAGAGCTGCAGAGAGGCCATGTCATTATGTACAGTGTTATAATATTATTTGAATGAACACTTCACATTAAATGCTTTACTTACTTTAAGAAGACCAGCGAACCGCTCGTTGTCAATATCTATTCTGTATGTGTGCTACAAGAAAAAGAAATTTCTTTAATAGCCTTCAACCACATACATTTTACAGACATCACTTTTTAAGCCTAAGTTTCTTCTTTACTATTTTGTGATGAAAAACCTGAATAGCAAAGAGCTAACTAAACTTACCAGTCAGATTGGTTGTGCTAAATATCGGGGAAATATCCATGTGTAACTATTGCTAACACTGACTGTTTTAAAAGTTGCCTACATCGCTATTGTAACCAGCACTAAACCAGGCTGTCATACTTTAAAAAATGAGAAATATTTACGACAGTAATGACAGCTGTCAATAATTATGTTGGCCACCGTAGCCCCACTCACTAACATTTAAATCATAGGGTAAAATAATATTAAATACCACCGCAAAAACATTCAGCAACAGAGAATGTGTTTCTTCTAACTTTTGCTAGACCTGTTCGCTCGCGAACACGTAGGGCGTGGTAGCCTAGACTAATAGCCTAACACACTAAGTCAATTAGACTTTTACACAAATTGAGCTAGATTAGATGGAATCATGCAATTTAGATATTGACCAGGGTTAAGTATAGATAGGTCATCATCTTCATGTTCAACAATAGCTGTAATTGAGGAATGAAATCAAACCATTTTTCTTTGGTCCTCTCCATATTATTGCATCATCAGGACTACTCAGCAGAAAACCTGCAGACATGACTCCAAGGTTATCTTCAACGTACTGAACAAAACAAGAAGGAAATACAAATCATATAACAGAACACATACTTCTAGTTTATTTAGCTGGATTCATTTAAACGTTGATATGTATGCATGTAAGAATGCCTCTAGTTATGGCTCTACCAAGGAAATTATGAAGATAAATCCAAGAGACAAGTACAATACAGAAAGCCAAAAGACTTAGTGATTCTTTGCAAGGTTTGATAAAAGAACATTAAATTAACATTTCAAAAATTATTTAAAGATTTTGTCATTGCTGATTAAATTGACCATCTCGCTTCTTGCGGACCTACATACCAAATATGAAGTTTGACCATGCTGCACTTTTTGAGTTACATGTTTACATGTTTATAACATGTTAAGACTTTGGTATCTGACTTTGGTATCTGACCTCCAGCAAAACCAGTACATGTACTCAGTACTCACTAAGGTGGACGTACATGAACAAGCTGTACTTGTGGAATTATCATCTTTACAAGATCGACCAAGTTGAACTTTTGGAGTTATCCATGTTTACAAGGTTTTCAGACTTGGTCCTCTGTTGACCTCAAATGACATTTAACCTCCACAAAACCCAATAAGGTGAAACTACATACTAAATATGAAGTCTACCCAAGCTGTACTTTTGGAGTTTTGTGTTTTCCCCAAAACTTCTTGGTTTGGGTATTTACAAGCTTCTATACTTACCTGGCCAACCTATACATATGCATTAATCCCATTAACTGATCTAATCCGGGGGTTTATTTAACAGGGATGGGGCGGAGCCACCGCCCACTAGGCGGACCCTCCGCCCCCAACACATCACAATGTTTGACTGAGCACACAGAGAAAAAGGCTGAAAGGCTGCATACTTAATAGGTAGTTCGAGCCTCTAGCTGGAGAATTGAGGCTGAGCCCTGGTTACAAGGGGGCCCCCTGTCAAGAGCTCTAGTGGGAGTCTCCTTTTTATTTTTAAAAAGGGCTCACCAGTCACGATCGAAGTCGACAAGGACATGTCGTAAGTGAGAAGGCTAAGTCTCGGGCTCACCTACCGGGGGTAGCGCAGGCGCCTCCCCCGTAGGTGTTCTGTAAGAGTAAGTACGCTAGCGTACGAGGCGCGAAAGAAAAGCGCATTTCCCACCAGAGGGTGGGTGGCGGGTTGTTGGCCAGGGTAAGTATAGAAGCTTGTAAATACCCAAACCAAGAAGTTTTGGGGAATTTACTTCGCGAGTTCTATACTTATGGCCAACCTATATATATGCAGAGTAGCACCGTTAAGTCTGTGGGTAGCTTCGTCCCTGGGAAGAACGCCCCAGGGCAGCTCGGTCGAAAGCAGCTTCGGCCGCCAGCGTGTCCGTGAGGTAGGAGGCGGGTCTTCCAGGCAGCTGCTTTCAGGATATCCTGAATAGGCACACCTGCGAAGAGAGCCCGGACCGTGTGAGCCCTTACTCTAGAGTCCGTGTGCGGTGAGATGATCTCCGACAGCCAGCGAGAAATGGTATCCTTAGAAACCGCCGAGATGGGGCTTCTGGGAAGGATGAACAACCTATCAGAGGACCGAAGGTGTTTGACCTTATGAAGGTACCACATCAGTGCCCTGACAGGACAACAGAGTTTGTCCTCGGCCACCGAAGAAAAGCTCTCGATGTCTGGGAAGAAAAGATCTCCCGGGACAAACTCTAGGGTTTGATTCTTAGGAAGGAACTCCGGAGCAGGGATCAACCTGACCCCGTGAGGCTCGAACCTAATGTGACCCTGCTTGACTGACAAGGCTTGGAGATATCCTCGCCGCCGCGCAGACGCCGCTGCAACCAGAAAAAGGGTTTTCCTGGTTAGGTCAGGCAAGGGGGCCTCCAGTACAGAGTTGATGGACCAGGAGGGGGTCAGGAGTCTGACCACCGGCCTGCGGAGTGCCATGCCTCTTATCAGATACGAAAGGACGGGGTTCGTGCCTGGCGTGGAACCATCGGCGAAGCCCAGATGGACTGCGCCGATGGCCGACCGATAATTCTTAATGGTGTTGATCTGCTTGCCCTCGTCGAACAGCACCTTAAGAAAAGAAGAGACCTGGTCTAGAGACGCACTAGTGGCAGTAGTAGTGTTCTCCGAGCACCATCGGTTGAATCTAGACAGTCTAGAATCATAAGTCCGGAAGGTGGAAGGTCGTCTAGAGTGGGCTGCCAGGGGCGCAACGTCAGTGTGCAGGAAGTCAGTGTGCTCGGAAGGCATGCCGGACAGTCGCCACGCAGTAAGATGTAGGTCCTGCGGCCTGGGGTGGAGGACTTGGCCTCAGGGGCGGCCACCACCAGGTGCAGTAGGGTCGCGAACCATGGCTGGCGCGACCAGAGTGGCGCGATCAGGAGGAGGTGGGCCGACGGCGATCGGAGCTTGAGTAGCACCCTGTGGATCATGTTGAACGGGGGAAATGCATAAGCGTCCAGTCCCTTCCATGAAATGGACATGGCGTCCATCGCCCAAGCTTGGGGTTGAACCTCCTCGAGCAAAAGGTGGGTAGTTGCAGTTGCCCTTTGTTGCGAAGAGGTCCACGAGTGGTCTGCCCAGCGCCGAGAACAGCCACTTCGTCCACCTGGGTGCTAGCTCCCACTCGCCCTGCTTGGCACGCCCCCTGAACAACGCGTCCGCTAACTCGTTGTCCTTGCCCGCAATGTGGGAGGCCCTGATCAAGATGTCGTGACTATGGCACCACATCAGAAGGGACCAGACTACGGAGCACAGGCTGGAGGAGTGTGTTACCCCTGCCTGTTGATGTAGGCCACTGCGGTCTTACTGTCTGTGAAGACGGTGAGTTGCTTGCCCTGTACAAAGTCCGTCAGGCGTCTGACGGCTCTCGCGATAGCCTCGAGTTCCAGCACATTGATGAGGGAGGCGTCGGTTGTCACCGTAATCAAATCCCGCGGAACCAGCAAAGGAACACCCGCTAGGAGGTTGGCATCCGTACTCCACCACTGCCAGTGTGGTTGGAGCGTCCCTGTCGGGGGAGTCACACAGGTGAGATCCCTCAGATGGGGTTTGAAGTGTGCTAATAGGTGGAACTGGAGAGGACGCATGCGCAAGCAGCAAAGGGGGACGACATCCGTCAGGGTCGCCATGCGACCTAGCACCCTCTGCCACGTGTGGGCCATGGTGGGTTGCCCGTTTTCCAAGAGAGAGACGTCCCTGACCAGAGAGGACACGCGTTCCTCGGAGGGAGTCAGGCGGCCTGTGACGAAGTCTAGTCGCGCGCCTAGGTACAGGAGCGATAGCGAGGGGTTGAGCCGACACTTCTCCCAATTGATCACCCAACCCAGGGACTGAAGGAGGGTGATAACTGTGCGTTCGGTCCTGCGACTGGTCCCGAGAATCAGCCAGTCGTCACCGGGTGAAAACTTGTGGAGCCGTGGAGAAGCCAAATGGTAGGGACGAAAACAACAGTGTTTGTCCCCCGTAGCGTGCAATTGGGATATGCAAGTAGGCTTCCCTGAGGTCGATCGTAGTCGCCCACATCCCCCTGACAAGGGAGGGGATAATGACGGCTAAGGTCTCCATGCGAAAAGTGCGCGGCCGCATAAACGCATTCAAGGGCCTTCAGGAGCCTCCTTTCTTGGGCGCAAGGAAAAAGGAGGAGAGGAAAACCGGGCTACAAATAGTGATAATCTCCACCCCCCCCCCCACCGTCGGGTCGGCGATGGGATGAGCACCCCTAGGGGATGAACCTCGGCCTAGCGGCGCAGGGGCGGGTGTAACCTCTCGCCCTGCCTCGGTTCGTGCCCCTGCTTGCAGTGCCTCCCCTACAGTACCTTGTGTGGTCTGCCGTGTGGTAGAACCGCGCCGAGAGGGATGCTCGGGATGCTCGTTCTCGTCCCTGAGGACGTTGGCGAGAGCGTCGCTGCGACGTAGAAGGGGTCTGGGAGGCGGCTCCCGTGCACGGTAGCGTCGCAAAGGAGGTTGCTGCTGCCTCCTGATGGCGCTTGACTTCCTCTGCCAGTTGAGTGAGGAACTGGTCATTGAAGAGGTCGGGGCCTAGCATCGGGATTTTAGCTAAACGCTCCCTAGTATCAGGGGTTGGCCAGGCGAAGAGGTCAAGGATATTAGTCCGACGAACCTCGACAGCTTTGAATGTCACCATAGCAAACTGGTCGAAGATCAGTCTGGCAAGGGGACCCAGAAGAAAAAGGAGAGATCCCACCTCTTGATGGGAGAAGTGGGTCTCATCTTCCGGGAGCTGGTGGTGAGCTCGTGCAAGGGACTCCATAACCAGGAGGAGCACGGCTCCAGGAGAACTTCAAGCCCGCTCGGGCGGCGGTGTCGGCCTGACACCAAGTCTCCTTGACGCGTTCCCTCCCCGGGTCCTTAAACAACCCCGTTGCTAGGGCCTGCGGAACAGGGATGCCCAATCTGCCTCCGGCATTCGGAACAGCTGCAGCGGAGGAGGCTGTCCAAGTCTTCCGGGCCGCCAGCTCCTGGATCCGGGTCTTACACAATGTGTCGACTGGGAGCCGGGCTGCGGTTGTGCCTGCTGCCGCAACATTGGTGGAACTGAGGCGAGAGCCAGAGTCCTGAGGGGCAGGGCGCACCGGTTCCTCGAAGCAAAGTTTGGAGACAAACAAACTGGCTACTCGATCGAGGAGGTCCTGAGACAGTGCTGACCCATGCAAGGTCGTCTCTAAGGCCGGAAGAGGGACGGCGTCTTTAAGCTCGTATGAGAGGTGGTCGAAGGAAGATTCATCTGACCACTCGTCATCGGTCAGTCACTCCTCCTGGACAATAGTCCTGGGGGGCAGAGCGAATGAACGGCCGTGCTGTGCCGATGATTGGGCTGGCAGAGGGGGTGCAGGTGGTACGATAGGTGGACGAGAGTCCGTCTTCAGGCCATGGGCCCGGCGGTCAATCTCTTCAGCAATCGAGGCACGCAAGGCAGGGAGGAGGGCCTCCAAGATGTCTGCGCCGATCGCTGGTTGGGCAACGGTAGCCGTCCCCACTCTGGGTTCTCTAGAAACCGGTGGTTGGACGGGTACCCTATGGGTCGCCACGCCTCGTAGAGTCCCCTACGGGGGCGAGCGACGGATCTATGGACCCATGGTCGCTCTAAGACCAAATCTGCCGTTGACGAGTCAGACTGTGATCGTGATCTGCGTGGACGGTCCAAGCGTGACAGAGACCTAGTAAGGTCGCCACACTCCCCATGTACGCCCGCAACGCCGAAGTTCACAGGCGCGCGGCCGGTTCCCGTAGGGACAGGCTGTGAACATGCAAGAGACTGTTTTTGTATACTGTGACTCACTGAGGGCCTCGCCAGGCTACCGTGTATGCGTGGACTTCCCAGTGGAAGCCCCCTTTGCCCGGGGCTGTTCCTAATGGAACTGCCTCACCGGACGTACACGGGAGATCAATTGACCTCTGCAAACTACCAAGCTCCGCTTCTGATCCGACTCCGGATTCAGAGGGGCAAGGCAGCACCTGGCGCAGTATACTTGGAGGT
>WXZC020000726.1:0-11001 GCA_011317855.2 Paelopatides confundens
TATATGTAACATTGTTCTCTGTTTTTTTGTCAGTCTACCTCTGAAGAAGATCCTGCTAGGATCGAAACGTCAGGCCCTTTCAACTTTTACATTTAATATTAATAATTATAAGCGTGATACTAAACTTTTTAGAATAGTAAACATGAGAATGTTATTAAATTCCACCATTTGGCATGACGATTTGTGTAACAATAATGCGCAATATGCATTTTCTATATTTAATAACAAACTGGGTGATATTTGTAATATTAATTGTCCAATGTGACAATAGAAGTCCAAGATAAATCTACATAAATCTCCTTGGATTACCTCGTGTCTACTGAAGTCGATTCGCAAGGAAAATGTATTGTATTGTCCATATAAACGAAATCATACTGAACAAAATGTATTGCATTATCGTAAGTATAGGAACATGTCAACTACTATTGTGCGCAAGGTAACAAAAAAATCGTATTGTTTTGTATTTTGATTTAAAAAAAAGAACAATAGAAAAAAGGTATGGTCTGGCATTAATAGGATACTAAATATACAGATATATAATAGAAACGATGTTTCTGGGGGGGGGGGGCTTATTAATAACAGTAATTCAAATAATATACAAGACTATGCTAATACTTTTAATGATTTGTTCACATCAGTTGATGAAAGGCTTGCTAGTAAAGTAGAGGGTGCAAATCAAAATGTTAATATATATCTCTTTGACATTAACTTGCTTGATACGTTTATTTTACAACCAGTTAATCGTGTGGAAATGATAAGTTTTATTCTTCATTTACAAAATGTAAAATCCCCATGCTACGATGGTCTGGTTAATGATATTTAAAAAACAATTATGATCATATTATTGATCCACTAACTCATATTTTAAATTTATCATTTAATGAATGTGTTTTCCCCCAATGAACTTAAAATTGCAAAAGTTATTCCGATATATAAATCCGGTGGAGCTGACGTCGTGTCAAATTACCGACCTGTGTCAGTTCTACCTGCCATTTCTAAGATCTTTGAAAGAATTGCATACAATATACTTTCATCATTTATTGATCATAATAACATATTATATTCTGGGCAGTACTGGTTTATAAAAAATCACTCTACATACATGGCCACCTTAAAGTTTGTTGACGATATAGTGTATAATTTAGACAATAGGGTTAGTACCGTGGCTTTATTTATAGACTTAACCAAAGCCTTTGATAATATTAATCATAATATGTCATTAAAAGTTATTTTACAAATCCCAAACAGTTCGTCCGTTTTAATGGTGAGGATTCTAATCTTAATGATATTAATAGTGGCGTTCCACAAGGATCAATACTGAGACTTATACTCTTTATATTATATATTAATGACTTGTATAAATCGTCAAGTTTGTTTAAATCTATATTGTGTGCTGATGATACGACTGTTTATTATCATAACTCTGATATCAATCATGCCCTTCGCGTGGCATCTCTTGAATTTAAACATGTTTCAGTATGGTTGGCAGCAAATAAGCTATCATTAAATATTAATAAAACAAAGTTATTGGTTTATAATACTATAAAAGGTGGTACTCCACAATTTATTTTAACTTTTAAGGATATTACTATTACAAGTTGTAATTCTACCAATATTTTGGGGTTATAATTGATAATAAACTTTCATGGCATAGCCATATATGCAATGTGACTAAGTCCGTTTCTAAAATTGTTTATTAACAGTAGATTGAAATATTATATTCCTAGTTGAACCTATTTATAATGAATTAATTTGACCGCACCTTTCCTACCTATTATGGGGTAATTCGTTACCCACATATATTGACAAATTGTATATTATTAAAAAGAGAGCTATTTGAATAATTTCAAATGCTACGTTGTATACCCATGCACTTCCTCTATTACATCGTTATAATCTACTTACTTTAAAAGACCACTACAACTACCAGTTAGACATTTTCTTATATAGACATAACAATGGCCAGCTCCCTTCTAACTTCAATTATTGCTTTCAAGTTAATCGCCTGCAGCATAATTATCCTACACCGTATACTAGGACTGTCTTTGCGCACTCGCAAGTTAGAAATAATGGAGTATCATTCTGGAACTCCCTTCATACTGGCAATAAAGAACGCTCATACTGTAAGTCTTTTTAAGAAGTATTTAAATAAATACACGTTATCTCTGTATGAGTTTTAACAGAGCAATTCTAGCATAAATTGTTCAACTGGCTTTAGCCAAACATTGAACTATATTGTTATCTTCATTGCCGACATAACATATGTATTTAGTTTTTATGTATATTTGTGTGTGTTCTGTGTTTTGTTTTATTCTGTGTTGTGTGTGTTTTGTGTACGTGTGTGTGGGTTTATTGAGTATGTTTGTGTGTTTTTGTTTTTGTTTTTGTTTTTCTATGTTATATCTGCCAAATGAAATGGTGATCACACCAGATCATCGAACGTCTAACCCCGTGAATAATGGGAAAAACGGACGTAAACCGAAGAAGATATTTTAAAATTATGTAGATAAGGACCAGACTAGAAAAGTTCATCAGCTTTATCTGGTGCCTTTTTCTTTTGCTTTTATACATACGATTACAATTATGTCATTATTACAATATTACAGTATTGTATGCATGTATATTATAATGTATATTGCAACTGAAGATAAACTTAGCTACAAATAATAATAATATATATATTTACATGTATCTATCTAATAGTTACAATCACATACGACCATCTAATATATACAGTAACATAAATCCATCTAACATGAGCAGTCACATGCAGCCATATAATATATACAGTCACATACAGCCATATAATATATACAGTCACATACAGGCGTCTAATATATACAGTCACATACAGCCATATAGTGTATACAGCCACATACAGGCACATAGTGTATACAGTCACACACAACAATCTAATATATACCGTCACATACAGCCATATAATATATACAGTCACATACAGCCATATAATATGTACAGTCACACACAACAATCTAATATATACCGTCACATACAGCCATCTAATATATACAGTAACATAAATCCATCTAACATGAGCAGTCACATGCAGTCATATAATATATAGAGTTACATACAGCCATATAATATATACAGTCACCTACAACCATCTAATATATACAGTCACATACAGCCATCTAATATATACAGTCACATACAGCCATCTAATATATATATATATATATATATATATATATATATATATATATATATATATATATATATTAACATACAGCCATCTAATATATACAGTCATATACAGCCATATAATATATACAGTCACATACAGCCATATAGTGTATACAGTCACATCCAGCCATTTGGTGTATACAGTCACATCCAACCATCTAATATATACATTCACATACAGCCATATAGTGTATACAGTCACATACAGCCATATGGTGTATACAGTCACACACAGCCTTCTAATATATACAGTCACATACAGCCATATAGTGTATAGAGTCACATACATGCGTCTAATAGATACAGTCACATACAGCCATATAGTGTATACAGTCACATACAGCCATATGGTGTATACAGTCACATCCATCCATCTAATATATACCGTCACATACAGCCATCTAATATATACAGTCACATACAGCCTTCTAATAGATACAGTCACATACATCCATATAGTGTATACAGTCACATACAGCCATATAGTATATACAGTCACATATATATATATATATATATATATATATATATATATATATATATATATATATTAACATACAGCCATATAATATATACAGTCACATATCACCATCTAATATATACAATGATGATGCAATGTCAAATATTATGATCATTGCATAGTTATTATTAATAAAATCAATTAATGCTAAATAATAAGAAAAGTATAATTTACATTGTTAGTTTTCAAGATGTTTATGATGATAACTCTATTACGTAATATAAATCGAAGCCGACATATACGTGTGAATAGTAGGCTACATTTGTATTACAATTTATAAATAACTTACCATTGTTATTTCTAGAATGTAACCTTCTCCAACAAAAAGCGACTAATATATGATGTAAAAGAGGGTTTAGTCTCCCTCACTCCGTTGATTTCTGAACTGAAATTGTCTTCTACAACCAAAATATGAAAATAAAATAAAACAGTGTGGATGATAAACTATTTTCGTAAGGCTGTTACTGGTAAAAATATCTTTACAGTTCCGTCAATATATCGCAATGTACTAAAACATTTAACCCAAAAAGCAAGTATACTTGAAAATGAACTTCATTCTGAGCTATTTTCACAAAAGAAAGTCAGATAAAAACATGTAGTATTAGGGTACATCAATCCATCCATTTCTCAAAACAAGATTTCAGAATAACGTCCAACTTTCGCAAGCATGTAATATGTTCTCCAGCAATGACAATGCGCATAAATAACATGAGCTCGTATCAATGACAAGCAAGACAAACACATTTTCCTCTGTCGGCGACGACAATCTTAATTTTGATTTCGTGTTGTAGCACGTTCTTTTTCAACAATTTCATTTAGGCCAGGTGTGTCCCGAAGAGAACGTTAAAGTCAATTACATTTCGGTTCAAGTTGTTTTCGTCTGAACTGTGAAAGCATAACATGAAAATAACTGACTAAAAAAACGAACATTTACTGTTATTTATATGAGAGAGAAACCTAAGGTTGGGAATAACGTTCTCCAAAGGACGACAAGTCCATCAATGAATATAAAATACATATAACACATCATGAGAGTATGATGGAAATCACCGCCAGTTAAATCTTGGTTTTCTTTTTACCACCCACAGACAGCCAGTTACGGATCGGAGGAAATTACTTGAATATTCATGAATCTGTGTTTGTTTTCTTTCTGATAAAAACGTTAAGGTGCGTCAAAATGGTAAGATATTTCGGCACATACATAACTTTAGCCATTTCAATAATAAAATAAATTGTTCAGATAACATGATAATATTTTGTAAACAAAATGATCACGAATTCATTACTTTTAATAAGTGTGTAATTCATCATGAAGCTGGGATTAACCAAATAATTACTTACCAAATGTTTATCAATTATTCAACATTTGGCAGTATATTGATGAATTGGTCACTTAATATAAAGTTAGTAATCACATTTTTTTTTAATGTTAAATATATGGATTTCACCAATGTGACATTTCGCAAGAGAAAACGTTAATGTACTTACTTCAGCTCTGAAAAATTAATCAGTTTGCAACAAAATATTAAAAGAAGTGATTATTTGATCAATATTCAAAACATTGTCAAATTGCTAACTTCTCATACAGTTAATAAATTGTCAAGAGCCAAGAGTTAATCAATTCAATAATAGTTGTCAATATGTAAGTAGTAATTCAACTTTTTTTAATGAAAAATATTAAATATATTTAAATGAACATTTTAACATTTTCACGGCACCTTGACGTTTCCATACATTTACTGTCCAGCTGCCGCGTTATTATAGAATTAGCTAATTATACTATCATTGATGTTGAATATCCAACGTCTACATATACGTTGAATATTCATTAGGACAATTATTATCTCAACATAGCTTGTTGGGTATATTGTTGCCGCTGCGCAAAGTGCCGGCCAATCTAAGTGAATTTCTATTTTTATTTATTTACTTTTTTCTGTTCTCAATATATTTGATATGTACATTCATAGTATTTTTATTATTATTATTATTTTTCTTTTTTAAGTCTAGGCCTTGTTCAATATGGGACGGGCTGTTTTTAGAGGTTCTTTTGCACCTGTTTGCCCTCCCTCTTCACTGGCTGTAACATATGTTTTGATGTATTTTATGTCAGTATGAAGTTTAATAAATAAAATAAATATAAATAAAAACAATGGTTATAAGTCAAGGTTGGATATGCTATGAGATAATAATAATAATAATAATAATAATAATAATAATAATAATAATAATAATAATAATAATAATAATAATAATAATAATAGAAGATATTTACATGGCGCCCCTTAAACAATGGTTGACAGAAGCGCCTCACAATAACATAGTAAATAATTAAAGACAATTATTGAAAAGATAAGTTTTGAGAGTTGATTTGAAAGAATTAAAATAATGAATTATCTTTAGGTTATTTGGAAGAGCTCCTTAAGCATGGACAGACTGTACTAAACGCACGATTACCAAATGTTTTCCATTTTGTTCTTGGTTGGATCAAAGTGAGATATCTATACATTCTTGTGATTCTCAAGTTTTCATTTTTGTGGATATTCCAAACAATTGGAGCATTCCTATACATACAATTATGAGCAAACATCAATATTTTAAACTGCACCCTTCCGTGTTTAGGCAAACATTCTTTTAGAATGGTGGTTTCATACTGGAATCATTATCTCGAGTCTAACTGCTAACGTTCTCTGACAACAAAGTTATCTTGAATCCTTTAATGGTACTGATATGTGTTATAACGTCTACGGTTACAAGAGTATGTGCTAGGGAAAGATAATGAATGGGATCATGGGTGGAGATTTGAACCGGATTGTCAGAAATATGTTTATCTTTTTTGAATGAAGTAATTGGAAGATCGGTAAAGATTTCCTCCGTGGAGGGATTAGTCCTTTAATTTAAGTAGATTATGTGACGGGTGGGTTAGTGGAGGAATTGTATTGCAAGAATAGCGAAATACGGTTTGTACTTTTTTACGCTCTAATACTGTGTTCTTGTCGATGTGGTTGATTCGCTGGGTTGCCGAATCAATGGTGGTGGAAGGATAATCCCGGGCCAAGAAATGAGTAATTCATTTAGAAGTCACCATTGGCTGGGTTTGAGCAAATACGTTTGGCACGTTGGATAATTTATGTTGCGTACCTTAAAACTCCTGTAAACTATAATTACCTACACTGTTGGGATTCTGGAGAAATATTTAGGCCTTGGCTTTTCTTCCTGACTTGACATAGCTTAGAATGTAATGGGCATTACTCAACTACCATTGTTTAATCACATTATCACACTCAAATATAAACATGTTTAAAAAAGGAAATGAAAGCACCCCGCCCTATATATGGTTAAAAAGTGCAAAGTTATACCAAATTATCCTCAAAAGTCGGTAAATTTAAAACATTTCAGTGTCACCATCAGCCTGCAGATAATCGTGGTAAATATATCATAACTATGAAAAAAATCTAACTGAAAATTTACAAAAAATAAAGCAAACAATAAAATCAAACAGGACAAAACAAAAGATTATAACTGAAAAAATATTTTAAAAATCATAACTAAAAAAAAATAAAACATAATAATTAAAAGAAATGATGACTGGAAATTCCAAAAGAAAAAAACAATACACAACAAGCACAAAAATATTAATATAAATATATATTGTTTTCAATTTAAACATGAATTTTATATTGGGTCATCATACACAGGTAGTACAATTTATATCACGAGAGTTTATGTAAGTTCTTTTGATATGAATACATTGGAATATGTGAAAATGGATATCACTGTGATGTATTCTGTCAAACAGAGAAGCATTTTGTGAGTACTTGAGGGATAATCCATGGGTTGCTCAACATAAAGGTATCAATGTATTAGTTTCCCAATAATATTTAGCATTTTTTAAGTTTTAAAAATATTGGTATTTTTGTAATATAAATGTATTATTTTTTGATTAATTAATTATATTGATATAAGACATTTTAACAATAATATCTGTCATTATTTAGTTTTTAATTACCTGCTGTTGTTGGCAATATTTCTTATTATTATTATTATTATTATTATTATTCTGCAATTACTGGAATTTGTTGAAGGTATCCTGAAACCCAACACGAAAGAAAAACTGTTGGCAACTTGCATGAAAGAAAAGAAATACAATGTTTGGTAAATAATTGTGATTTTTTATATTGTTTTTACTTGGCACTCACTTATATAAAATAAATTGGTAAAGAATTGTGATTTAATTTTTGTTATTTGATTTATTTGGCACTCACATATATAAAATAAATTAAATACTACAATAAGTGAAAAATAAATAAAGTCACAACAAAATAGTAACTTATTTCCAATGGGGTCCAGCTGGGAGAATACTGCAAAAGGTGATGTATGCAACGATAGCACGTATAATAAGACCTGTATAATTAAATATAAATATATCTAAATATATCTATAAGCCTAAGCAAGACTTGTGTATGTACATAAATCGGAGTTAGTCATTGTATTTCTTAACAATACTTTCTGAAATGTTATCCCCTGAAACACAGTTATCACTTATATTAATTCCCAGGTAATTAACAGGTCGACTACCCTGCATATCTTAACAATACTTTCTGAAATGTTATCCCCTGAAACACAGTTATCACTTATATTAATTCCCAGGTAATTGACAGATCAACTATCCTGCATAATGTGATCGTTAACTTTAATTTTAAAATTGTCAGTTTCAATAATCCTCTTCATAGATTCAAATGAAATACATTTAGTTTTCTTCATATTAATGGTTAACTTATTGTTAGTCATCCACTCCTCACACTGTCCTAAAATATTGCTCAACTTCTCAAATATATAATCAGGATTATGGTGATCAAATAGTATTGCGCTATCATCAGCGTAAAGTAACAGTTTACAATCCTTGTCCATATATATTTTCATATCATTAATATAGCATAAAAATAACAGTGGTCCTAAAGTGCTTCCCTGTGGCACGTCGTAAGATATGTTAAAGGGGGCACTCAGTACACCATCTACAGTAACTACTTGTTTCTGTTTTCTAAATAGGAGCTGAACCATTCAATATTAGTGTTCCCAAAGCCCACGTGGCTGATCTTTTTCGAGTAAAATAAAATGATCAAAAGTCAATTAGTACCATTCCTATATAAATACTATCAGCAATATTTTCATTTATGTTATCAATAAGATTAAGAACAGGAATCGATAGAATGGGCTTGGCGGAAACCAGATTGGTATGTATAGATAATATTATAAAAGGTGAGATATTGTTTCACTTGATGAGCCACAGCCCTTTCCATGATCTTGGAGATAATAGGTAAAATACTCCGATTGGGTGGTAGTTTTCCGGATTGGTAATATTATCTTTTTTGAAGAGTGGTGTCACTATGACCAGTTTCTATTCATCAGGTATATAAGTTGATGCAATAGATATATTGATAATATGAGTGATTGGCCTAATAAGTATTTCTACACCATCTCTCAAGAACCTGGAAGGAATACCATCTAGTCCATATATCCAAATATATAAGTTGTTTATTAACATAATCATCAGTTATCGGAGACAATGTAAACTTGCAACCCCTCACTTTATGATACAACTTGTTGAATGAATTGGAATTGGTGATGAAAAGGTTGTTACATTCAGGAAGATTGTCAACAAGTTTAGAAGCAATATTGGTAAATAAGTATTTAACCTAACCAGGATTTTGTTCTATTCTTTTGTCTAACTTTCTTAATAGAATTCAGTTGTAATATCGTTAAACTTAATTAGACCAGGTAATATTTATTTCAAAGCAATTAGTAATTACAGTCCATTCCACATTCATGTGAGACAGTACCGTTAAAAATGATAGACGGCTGGATGTGTGACATTGATCAATGATACATGATAGGGTCAATACTATTATATTTGCGTATGGCGTTTGACTTGGTAAATCATTATATATTGTTACAAAAACTAAGTATTTATCAACGCTCGTAAGATTCACTTTGGTTTAAGTCATATTTAAGTCATACGATAGAAGTCAATGTGTTGTAGTAAACTGAGTTGGGTCAACTGACATGGCCATACAAAGCTGGGTGCAACAGGCATATAGGCATATATTGTTGGCCCATTACTCTTTTTACTCTATATAAATGACTTTGATTTATGCAACGCTGATATATGTGCAGATGATACGACTTTTCTTGTGAGTGGCAAAATTATTATGGAATTATCTCATACATTAAATGAAGATGCTACGAATATATTTAGATGGTGTAGTGAAAACAAGATGGTAGTAAATAAAGATCAAATTAAATGTATGATGGTCTGTTCAAAACAAAAGCAACATAAATTAACAAATATTGATATTCTGAACATATATATGGATGGAAATAAACTTGCAAATCTGAAATGCGAAAAGCTCGTATGTGTCAGGATAGACATGAATCTATCCTGGCAGGACCAAATTGATGATATGTGTAAGACTGTCAACACACAGCTGGCTCTTTTAAGACAAATTAAACAATATATTGATGTGCCCACTTGTGTATTATATTATAATGGATATATTCTCCCGTACCTCGATTACTGTAATCCTGTATGGGGTTCATGCAATCAAGGAAATATTAATAGGATAATTAAACTTCAGAAGAGTGCGGCCAGAAGTATATTAAGGGCTACATATGATGCAAGATCATGTGATCTGTTTAATGTACTTTAAACTGTTAATGTACGTTTCAAATATAAACGAGTGATTATGGTTTACAAATCCCTCAACGGATTAACACCCAAATATATGAATAAAATGTTTTCCCCCTACAAATAATGGTCACAATTATACTCTACGGTCAGCTACATCGAGAGGGCTATCCTTGTCTGGAGGGAGGACAGAAATGCAGAAAAATATATTTTCATTTATTGCTACTAAAGAATGGAATGATTTGCCACCATATATCAGAAGGGCACATACCTTTAACAGTTTTAAACGCTTTGCGAAAGATTTGGTATATTGCTAGACGTTTTATGCAATGAATTCTTACCTTTTGTTAATATTTGTTACCATTTGTTATTACTATTACTATCTTTTGCACCTTTTGCACTTTTACTGTCCCTCTTTTGCGGAATTAGATTTATGTAATATAACGTTTCAAGAGGTCCTCGATACCGACTATGTGGCCTAGTGGTTAGAGCATCCGCCATGCAACCGGGAGGCCGAGTCATTGTCAAGACTTTAAAAAGGGACCTACTTCTATATACTGCTGGGTGCTCAGCGCTATAGTATTAGAGTGGG
>WXZC020000727.1:0-11000 GCA_011317855.2 Paelopatides confundens
ATATATATATATATATATATATATATATATATATATATATATATATATATAACGCATATATTTCAACGCATCCTGGTATGCTCTGGCGGCATTCCTGAATGAAGTACGGTCACATGACAAGTAGCTGATGCGTATGTTGACGGCGTTTGGTATTTGTTTTACTATAGTTTTATAGTTTTGTTTATAGTTTCAGACATTTCACGACGATAAGCTGGCACATATACATATGGGAAGCCGAAGTGAATTGTAACTTACAGGGTAACTTACTATGGTTGGTGGTTCGATATACGGTGTAATTAAAATGGTTAGTCGTCGTTCCGCGTATGGGTCCAAGTATCATATATTTTGCTAATTTGGGATTTGTATCATAATGCCGACTCTTGGTTATTAAACATATTTATGCAAATATGTTGGAGAATATGCATCGATTCAATATACTTAGGATAGTAACACACATACATATGAACAATAATTTCATGAGTGTTATACAAAATACTATATAATGCACCGCATATAGTTCTTCTCTAACATCTAAAAACGAAACGTTCACGGATTCGAAATATAATTTTAGGTATAAGAAAGTTATAGGCATGGCAGGTAAATGTATACCTTGTACCGTAATTTACATTTCACTTTTGTTAATTGGATACATTTACTTACACTTTTTCTTTCTTGGTGAGGCTCTTATTTAACAATATACATATCAACATTTTCGATGCGGTCATTGCTCATCAAACCGTGATTACATATAAATGTTTACATATTAAGAACATGAATTGCTATGAATAATAAAAATACCTCCAATGTTCCGTGAATTCATTAAAGCATCAATACGTCCTTCGAGTATCTTATCGGGAAGAATACTTCCTTTAAACCTAAAACGCAAGGAAAATGTTAACACAACAGTGCAATATATTTGGCACCCACCATATGGGGATATTCACGAATGCAAACGAAATATCTTTTTTCGTGCAGTTCGGATAAACTGGGGTTTTATTATACTTACATTATCTCAAGGAGTTGTTGAGATTGTAGTCCATAACGCAAAATGTCAACCACCTCCTCCTCCTGTATTTCTATTCTGTGTCCAAAATTAACTTCCAGTTTCTGTAGCGTTTTCAGACATGGTAATCTCAAACCAGAAGGAAACGCTATCGTACCATCCTCAATCTTATAAGATGGAAGATCGATTGACAGTCTGGTTATGGAAATCTAGAAGAAATGCAAGAAAATGTGTCTGTGTTCAACTAATCTTACGTAATTATCACAACGCCATGTCTCATGTTTCGATTGTATAATGTTGTGTTTGCTTTCAAGTACAACAACTGCTTTGATAGAGTTACTTTATCCCTTTAAATGGCAACAATTTGACCTTGAAGCAACCTGCTAAATGGAATAATAACATTCGTTTCTTTTTTATATAATATACATGTATGCTACAAACAATTGTCACGGAAATATGTTCTTCTTATAAATGATATGACTAAGTACGCTAGCTGATTATGTCAATACACTTCACATTGCTAAAACACTTTTTGTTCTAATTTAACGGAATCGGAGTATCATGGAAAACATTTTTCAAAATCGCAATCATCGTTTATGTAATGGACTGAACAGGTTCATCAAATTTATTATTTGAGACAATGGCTTTCTACTATTTACACGTTTTAAATTCATTGGAATTGCATAATCTAGTGTACAAAATTGTGAATTACTTGATATATATAAACAGTCGTGGTCGATCAAGTAGTAAGATGCTGATTGCTTCAAAGAAATGATCCTTCATTATAAACATTTATATGATGTTAATGATATCCACTTTGATGTAAAACTGTTGTGGAAATCATTATATTAAATTATCATTTGTATCTGTTTTGTAACGGTTATTGTACCTTTTGGAATTAGTTTCCTATTAACATCTCTACAAGCGCAGTGATCCATGTAAACTCACAAATATTAATGTGTTTTCAGGATGACCCGTTAGCTTAACCTTCTTATAGTTTTCGTAAAGTACTGTGTCGTCTGGTGCAAGCAACATGATTGGTAGTCTGGTGGATTGTTTCAAGGTTTATATTCCAATATTATACCTTGGTATATATGTGGGGAAAATAATGGTTGCATATGTTTGATTTACTATGAATGGTTTGATTATTAGTTTTTCTAATATTGCTTTAATTTTTATTTTGATGGGTTCTTTTGTAATTGTACACACTATTCAAACTATTATTATTATTTACTCTGCTGCTAAAAGACATGTTCCTTATGACATTTACTTTGTAATTGAATTATCTCAGTGAAAAATAGTGATTGATAAGGAAATACAGTTTAACCCTTTCTTGGATCGACATTAATTTATTTTTCCCTTGTTGCACATTGAATTTAGTCGCTGCCCTTACACCACTGCTATACGCTCTTAATACCAAAGAGTGAGAATATACTCTTTAAGACTAATGAACTTTACTCTTAGAATCTAGTGACTTGTTGGCGATTCAATAGTTAAAATACTCACTAGTTCTAGAGTTAAACTTACTTGACGATGACTCTTTGAGTGGCGTTGTACATGTGAAACACTCCTCTAAAAGTCATCATTACCATAACAAATATTCTATCAAATTATATAGTAAACATATATAGAATATGTATAGCATTTTCTAAATAATTTGCTATATAATTTCTATGGAATCTTCTATAGAGATTATATTATATATAATTTTATATATGATTCTACATGATTTCTATAAGTTTTCTTTCAAATTTCTATAAATATGTGTCCTTCTAGACTTTTCTTCTTGCCTCAAATTTTGCTAGTTATCAATCTAGAAACAATACAATGAATGCATTGCTTTCAGCTGAATACCAAGCCGAGCACGATGCCATTTGCAACAAGGAAAACACTGCATACATGATCCAATGTATGGACTGAACAACAATATTTCCCTTTACACTATATGTGTGACACTATACAAGTGTATGAAATGTAGTAATATCCCTTTATTATATACATAAACAACAACAATAAACACACAATAACATCTGTACCAATATGTCCAATGCACAAAACACAATACCAATTATGGTAAATTAGACACATACTTACTCTAATTAAGCACTAAAATAAAAAAATGAACATTTAGCTTACATTATTCAAATTATCATGCATATTTAATGACTTTTCTATAAAATGTCTATATAATTTCTATAGGATTTTCTATAGAAATTCTTTAGAATTATATAAGATTTTCTATAGAAATTCTATAGGACTTTTTTATAGGATTTTCTATTGAATTTCAATAGAAATTCTGTAGAAATTGTATAAAGTTGAAGTTTTTAATTTCATTAGCTTAACGTATATACGTTATTACTTTTCCAGTGCACAAACCCCCAAAACAATGAACACTTACTCTAATTAAGCACACCCATTAATTGATGAAAATATAGGTATATTATTCAGTATAAATAAACTATATCTACAAACAAGATTCATAATCTAATTTCTATAGTATATATGTGTAATCTCTATGAAAAAAATGTTATGATATATTTCCCTTTCTTCATGAAGATGCATTTCCATGTTCTCAAACAAGAAATTGGTATTGAAACACAGTAAATTGATTGCACAATTTGTATACAGGTTAGAAAATACCTATAGATTTCTACACTTCTATAGTTGTAAGATCATAATTATTCTTTTGACACGTTTATATACACGATCTTGTAACACATGGGTTTCTATATAATTATATTGGAAATATAGGTTTAAATATTCTATAGAATTCAATATATATTCTATAGAATTCTATATAACTTTTTTGTAAGACTTGTAGGCACCTTCAAATGGAATGAACGGCTTAATTTGGACTCCCTATCCCCGATACCGATGCACCGAACGAGGCACTGAATGGTGTGGAGGAGGACATGAACAACTTACACTGTTAACCTAATATAATTGAGAAGGTGCTATGATTAGATATTGGGCCCATTTAGTTTATAAGTTTTTATTTTATTTAGAAAAACGAAATCAGGTATAACAATACTATTTATAGAATAAAGAAGCTAAATAATCGTAATTCATATATAGGTAAAGTATTTCAGGACTGTTCTATTATGAATTTCCTGATTTTTCAGAGGATATTAATGCTGAAGGGATTTACTAGGTTTTGCATAGTATTTCAGAAGGTCGCATTGAATTCGAAGAGCCATATAGCTCTTTTTATTGGCCCAATGGTTGCCAATGACTTTTGCTATCGACTGTAGTAAAACAATTAGCCTATTGTCGGTAATTGTGTTGTTAACTCATGTAATTACTATTTGTGACAAAAACAAAACACTTGTGAATGATGAACAAAATAGTGGTATTATTTCCTCAATTCCCGAAACCATTACAAGCCCATATGGTATTCCCATATCTCATGTTAAATATCGACTACAACATTACAAGCAAAACTGTATATTGCCTGCAGTTTCAAAAGCGTCACTAATTTGTTTAATTTGGAAATACCCAAATATGTTCGTTTGGTCTCATCTGATGAAAATATTCAATATTACTGGTGTAATATATATCGAATTTGAAAAGGCCTTTGTTTCTTGTCATTGTCACCTATAGTATTTCATTCTCTTAAATTTGATATTTCAAGGACCTTGATTCGTTTACCGCTACCTTATTTGTTGATGACACGACTGTTTATTATCACAACTCTGATATCATCCATGCCTTCCATGTTGCATATCTAGAGTTAAAAAGGTGCAGCGTGGTTGTTACCTAATAAGTTATCATTAAATATTAATAAAACCAAAGGATTGGTTTTTAATTTTTGAGGATATTACTATTGCAAGTTGTAATATTATCAAGGTTTTAGGAGTTGTAATTGACAATAAGCTTTCATGGCAGGGCGGTATAAATCTGTTTCTAAACGTGTTGGTCTTATGAGTAGATTAAAATATTAAATTCCTAATCGAACATTACTAGCTATTTATAATGCATTCATTTTACTGCACCTTTATTATACTATCTTATTATGGGGTCATTCGATACCCATATACATTGATAACATGTATAGTCTTCAAAAGAAGAATATTCGAATAATTTAAAAGACTTCATTTTATACCCAATGCACTTCCCCTGTTTCAACTTAACATGTACTTACTTTAAACGACTCATACAACAACCCGTAATGCATTTTAATATAGAGAAAACAATGACCAGCTCCCTTATGACTTTAATTCTTTTTAAAGTCAATCGCTTTCAATCTAACTATACTACACGTGGAAGAGATACTCTTCTTCAATACTGTATTTCAGCACTCGCAGGTGAGAAATAATGTCCTTCTGTATTTCTTTTTAAAATAATAAACGCTCCGAATTTCTGTAAGAAGTCTTTAAAGAAATATATGTTATCCCAGTAGAAGTTCTGGTAATAAATTTTCAACTAGCTTTAGACTAAAATGTTACGATGTTGTTCTCTTCAAATTAATTGCAGACTTAAAATATGTATTCAGTTACTTTATATTTATGTTCCGTATGTGTGTGTCTTGTGTGTTTTGTGAATTTTGTGTGTTTTTAGTGCTTTGAGTGTTTTTTTTTTGTTTTTCAATATCCAAATCATGTAGATAAACGGCCAGACTAGAAAAGATCACAAGCTTTCTCTTGTTTCCTTTTTCATTTGCTGCTATACATACCATTATGGTTATATTTCACTATAATTATATATTTTTACAGTATTGTATACATGTAGGCTATATTGATAATATATGTATTTATGTATTGCAGTTAAAAAGGTGCACGCACATGACATTTGTCATGTGGTTTTATGAGCCTAATCTTCTGTGCTGGCTCACGGCAACTTGGAAGATGTGTTTTTACATCCAGACACCAACTGGCCCTCTCCGATACTTAAACGCTGAGCACTCAGCAGTACGGCAGTGGTCTTGATAATGACTCGGCCAGGAATCGAACTCGGAACCTGCTGGCTGTATGGCGGGCGCCCTAACCACTAGGCCACACTAGCCTACTTTATGACAATTTGCACATTGGACAAGGGTGACCATTATTTGACTTTCTAGCATATATATGGATTATAATGATGAAAGTATCAAACATATCCAGTTTAATGTCAATCATGTTTATATAGTTACTTATTCAATGAATACCATAAAAGATCCAATTATCATATTCTACCATACCGCATTGCTTTCAAAGTTGTTACCTTCAAATCAGACTTACTTAATTATTTACAATCATTGTTAAATATGTTTAGAAATAATGAATATCACTGACCCATCAGGAGGTCAAATTATTAAGCATATATCTTAAAAGGTTTATATTTTACGTGTTACTTAAAACAAATAACATATTCTATATGGGTAGTTCTGCAACATTTTTTCTCCAAATAATAATATTAATATCACAATAATTAAGAACTGTCAAAAGTCCTTCCTACATATAATACTATACTTACGTCATTCGTGCAAGCAATGTTCATGAGGTGTATAGTAGACCTATTAAGCGCCCTGTTATCTTTCTCAGACACCCTAAGCCAACTTGAACACAGCTGTTTAACACTCTCTTTGATGTCATCTACATTGCCGGTTTTTTCGAGGATACATAAAATTGCTAACTGTTTTTTATTTATCTTTTCCAGGTATTTGATTATTTTATTTCCAGATTGAGAGTCTATTCCACAAGCAAACCGAAAGAAGTACTGGAGATCGTCTGCTTCTAGTTTGAAAAGTAGATTACTTCCTGCGTAATCAGGATTCATTCCACAATAATAGCTTGGTGTTGAATAGCTTAGCATTGAAGAAGTGTTAAATTCGAGTCCAGATCGCGATGCGTATCGAGCAAGATGATGTGCTGCATACCATTCACAAAATATCTTATGATAAAATGTTACCTCGATTATTAGTATGCTCTTATTGCATTCCCCTGGTTCACATGGTCCCTCTACAACATACAAGACTTCCTCTTCTACCAGTATACCAACCCGGATGTACATATCATAGAAGTCTTCACCAAGTCGTTTACGTAGTTCATCTTTTCTCCAAGTTATCTGCTGATTTTTCTTGGTAAGTCCTTCAAAAGCTACTTTATCCAGTTCACTGTGTTCATTTCCAAAGTCTCTGATCGTCTCAACGTTGCTGTCTGCCATTTTATCTTTCAGGTGCTGGTGGAAACAGGATATCATGTAGCGAAAGACACGTGTAACCGTATTCAGGTTCTGCAGTGCGTGTTCCTCATGAGCCATGTGAGCGAATATGACAAAAATGAGCGGCACCTGACAAAGGTCATCGATGACTGAATTTTCTTTCAGTCGTTTCGTTATCTTATTGATGGCAACGTCGTCATCACCAACTACTGCCTTACGAATATACAGATCTCGAGCCCTCTCGTCAAATCCTCTCAGCTTAATAATGTCCATTGTCGGGAGATCAGACGGTTGAACATGCTTGAACTGTTTCGGCAAGAATCTTGTTGTCAGGGTAACATCAATATTCTGGAACATTTCCATCATAATGATTCCGTTGATATCATTTCCGTCTTTCATATCCCTTTGGGGGTATTCATCATATCCATCAAGAGCGATGGCAGTAGATGAACAACTATCTATAATCGCTTTAATGTCCTTCACTTTTAGACGATGTTCGTTCGGTAATAAAATGTGTTTAATCGCTTTATAAATGGACTCCAAATTATTCAATTGTCTTAAGCGAAGGAGAATGAGAATGTCTACGCTACTTAGAGGGGAATCCTTTGTTCTATTGCACCAGTCATATGCAAGTTGCAATGTAAGAGTAGACTTACCATAGCCAGGTTCACCCTCTATAATGCATCTTTTCGATTTAATAATATCTTTTCTAAAAATATCTTTGTATGAATCAAATCGTCGCCACTGTGTGATATTGCTAGATGGATATCCTTTAAATGATGATATATCAGCTCCGCCCTCAACAAAGATTTTATCCACGCAGTATAATTTATCTTTGACGTACGGAATTGGTTGTATAGCGTCATACTGGATTTCATAAACCGCCTTCAAAGCAGCTATCATAATTTCTTTCTTTTCTGTAAGTCAAAATATGAAACATAATACACTGATATTTTCTGTGTTGACTCAAAATAGGCTAGGAAGTCAAATATTGGTCACCCGTGTTCAAATTTCAATAACATGTTTTACTATCACCATGTCAGTTCTTTTCCCCTACTGAAACGCTTTATGTAACAACTTTCATAGAGTTATATATAACTCAAGACAATGCAAATATGATTTGTTTTAACATCAGTCAGTTATTGTCCATCTATATTATCTATATTATCAATCAAGTAGATCCTAAGAGGTGATGCTTTTCAAAGTCTAACCTCCAACTTCCATCGTCAATGGTATATTTATATTGTATTGGTAGTACTCCGACCAAACCTCAGTGCCCAAACTGGTCAAAAAATGTATTACCAACGATAAGGGATTACATGAAGCTCTCAGTATATTCCCAGCCAAAATATGGTATATGTCTTCACGCCTATAATGCTTTACTTGCTAAATGTAAACCAAGCTATATTCTGAATATTTTATGTATGGTGTGTTGAAAATAAAAGAAATTACGTGAATTCGAGTGTGTGTGAATAAAAGGTAAAAAAGGAAAGAACATTTCTTACTTTCCAAAGAAAGTGCCATTTTGGTATATGCCTATTCCTCCCGCAAAAGGCAAGGTGTTATCAGTTGTGATACTTGTGTCACTGACGTCGTATTCTGATGCAACATATGGTCTTCTGAGTTAATAAACTGCAAAATATAACAATAAATCGTCTAATTAATAAAGAAAAACAATATGTGTTGATGGAGACATAAATATACAATTAGTATATGAAAGTTTATGCTGGTCATAATCGATGCGAGCGTACATACCAAGTTAAAATATCGAATAATTAGGAATCACATGTTCTTTGATTATGGCACTCTGTATGACTATATGTTGCATTACTAACAAGAACAATTGAACTTAATTCATCAATATTTAATATTAGTCGTAGTAGGAACTAAGCTGGCAAAAAGGATTAGTCCACGATATCGCCAAATTTTAAACGCCACCGTGGCTAGATTTACACATATTATACTACTAACTATTATGCCCTCACCATAGTGATACATGTACAAGTTTGCATTTTGCCGCCCCAAGCCATGATGGAAATGAGATCCGATTCAGACTGGTTCGAAATTGGGGTGGTGGGTTCATACCCCGTTTGGCGCATATGGTGATTCGTATGTAGTATAACAAAATATACAAGACTACATGCCAATGAATGATTACATTGATAAAATAATATACAACAATTAGAACGAATTAGTTTGAAGAAAGGAACATTGACGGTAAACAGCTGAATTACTTACCAGTCGACAGGTTCCACGTCTACTCAGTCTGTACCGTAGCCAGCCAGTTTTTAGAAGTATGCATAGTCTCTGTAAATGAAGTATTTGAACTTATTACGTACACAGTGCAAATTGAAGATGGTATACACCTTCACACTGCGGTTAGAAGCCTTGTTATGAACAGTAGTATATAATCGGACTTCGTATTATTATAATCTAACGATGCACCCTGGAACTATATTTGTTTAATAGGTAGATCAGACGTGTATATCAATCAATGTCGACTTGATGACTTGTTTTATCCGACATAGAACATACATGGTATCAGTGGACAATATTTACAGACGTTATCTATTTTCGTTGAGCTATATGAAACATAATTACGTCCCGTATATTCATGTGCGTAAATATGTATAGTATATACGTTCATTCTGTATATAAATGATCTTCAACATTTTCCTTTTTATGTTACATGAATTTTACAATGTATCCGATCGATACAAACACCAGTATTTCTGAAATTGTCAGCACAATTCCGTGGTGTTCTAATTGACCATAATTTCCTGGATACCCCACATTTACGTTTATGTAATATTGTCATGTGTAGTTATTTTAGTACTCATGAAGGTATTGGGCAATAGTGCCAGTATTGAAAAAGGAACCATAAGCATTTGGTCAATGTTTTATTATGGTATGTTTATCGGATTGGTTTCAGTAGAGCATTAACCAGGATTGTAGGCTTTAAAGAACGCAACATTATGACAATTTACAGCCAATGACAGTAGCATTAGCCAAAACAGCTCCCCTCGCTTACGCATTTGACAGCACTAGTTTTTCGAAGTACATTAATGGGAACTAGATGCCCCGCTACGGCTTTCAAGAGTAAATATGGAGTAAGTATGGTGGAGGATAGAGATTCCCAACAAAACATTCCCAAGATTCCCAACAAAAATAGCAATGGCAAGAACTTAATGATTATACGCTAATCACGCATGAAGCTCGTTTGGGGCGCTGTTAAAAAACACAAATGATTGTAATTATGTGGGCTACTCCCCGTACCCTGCTCTGTCTCCTACTATCTGGCCGTGCATCTGTACGTACATTTGGGCATGGTTTAATATTTATATACAGAGAATAACAGATTATAATGTGGAAACAATAACTTACCTTCCATTCTTCCTGGTCTAAATTTACTCTTAGCACCACCGAATCTTGGGTGTGGGTTATTCTGTGAGATTAGATATGCCAGAAATAAGTTCACCGCATAAATGTTATTAAAATGAGTTTCTGGTTTCCTGATAAATTTCATCAAAATGATAAGATTCCTATTACAATGTACCACAGTTGTATCACGAAAGTGATCGTAAGTATCAAGTGCAGTCATGTATATGTTAGAAGTCGAGTGAAGCACACACATTGAAAGACTGCATAGAAAGTCTAGTGAGCCACTAAAAAAGTTTGATAGCCTGGCATAATGACTAAGTTGAGTTTACTAAGATACATGACATGAGGCACCCGCCTGCTTTAAACAGATTGCTAGCTATGATATTTTCCTTAATCAGTTTTGTAAACAAAATATTACCTCTCAGTGGCACCCACTGGTGAAAAGATTACGAGTCTACCGCAGTACTGATAATTAAGT
>WXZC020000728.1:0-10998 GCA_011317855.2 Paelopatides confundens
TATTAATTTACTTATCGAACAAGGATCGCGGACACGGGGGGTGATTTCACCCCCTTTTTTAGAGAAAAAATACAGGAAAACATGAGGGTTGTATATCTTTTAAACTTCTTCCATACCGCGATCGTTCCCTTTGGCTTCTCAGCGGGTTATGTTGTCCTGAAGGGTTGGGGATTTGTAATAGCAGTTATATAGTACACTTCACGGTGTAATTGTTAAACTTCGTTTGTTTTATAAATAAGTGTAGGAGATCTTCGAAGACAAGCTTCTATTTTTCCAAAGGACCCGTTCCCAAAATGTTGAACCTGAAGTATTTGTGTTATGGGAATATCCTGAACAAGTCAACTTTGGTGAATATCATGTATGTATCAGTAGTAGTAAAACACTAAAACCTTGTAAATGAACTTGCTCCACAGCTCAAGCTTGTGTGGACTTTGTTCTGGTAGGTATGTCCCCTTAATGTGTACCTAGTTCTCATTGGTTTTTGTAGAGTCAAATGTCACTTGAGATATTAGATAGTAATTTACACGAGTATATACTAGACGGATATAGGGGTTTGACTTATTCTTAATCGGAGTCACTTGAAGGTTTTTTACAGTATGATGAAGTCTTCAACGCATTTTAAAAAATGTTAAAAATAAAAAAAAGGCCTGAATCAGATGGTTTTACAATTGAATTTTATAAGTATTTCTGACAGGAGTTAGGATATTATTTAATTAGATCGCTTAATTATGGTTATAAAAATTGTAATGTGCATCCGTTGATGCCTATCTGGCATCTTGATCTCTATATAATTCATACTTTTCTTCAAAAGAGGTCACCTCCCCTTAGACCCCTCACCCATGGCGCGTTTTGTCCCATTCTTTGTTAAATCAAAATATGGTAACCCTATGCTAGTCATAACGTAGTAAACCTAATAATAACGTAGTAAACCTAATAATAACGTAGTAAACCCAATAATAACGTAGTAAACATAATAATAACATGTAAGATTTGACGATATTATACTAAATATGCAAGTCGTCAATGTGATGTCCCCTCTACGCGTCCGTAGTAATATCGACTTTCTATTTAGAGTTTTCTATTCCGATTAATTTACAGTTCTGAATATCTTACTTTTTAAACTTGGTAATAGTAGTTGATTAATACATAGCCCCCTCTTCTTGAAAGTTAGATCGTTTCATTATTTCATATTTGTGAAAGTCATTCCATTGGCGTTTATTTTGTTAGTCCTGGGTTTAAATATTATCTGTATTATTGGTGAATAACATAACATTTTATATGAGTTTATAATTCAGGTTCTAATTTGTCGTTTTCAGCTTAAATGTATTTGTTGCTTCATATTTGTTTTATATATGTTTCTCAATTCAGGAAATATGTTCATTTTCCATACCAGTTTACCGTTTTTCGTTTGTTTTTATCTGTTTATATTTTGTTTTGTTTTCATTTTTGTTAAGATTTTATTTGTTGTGGTCATTGCCGCCCATACTATTATTTACATCTTTTGAAGTGCGTTTTATGTACTAAACATTATTTAGTAAAAAATGTAAATCAACTTTAGAGGACAACATGTAAATTAGAGTATAAGGGGGAGGGCGTCCCCTCTCTTTGAAAATGTTTGTTCATTTAGGGAGCTTACATAATAAATGGTGCTACCTTTTACATCTTTTGAAGTACGTTTATGCCAATGGGGGTTCATTTGTTGCGACCCCCCCCCCCCTCCCTCCGTACACGCCCATGGAAATTTGTCCTAGTGAGGAGTGTACAGTGAGGCGTGGAAGAAAAGTACGAATTTTAAGGTGCACCTATGTACGAAATGGTGCCACATAGCATTGGAAATGGTGCCATAATATGTATATATGTGCTGTGTTGAATTGAATATTTAATTTTTTGTTCGTGTATTGTATTGGCATTTTATCCAAATTAAGTGTTATCGATTCACATGAAGAGTTGATCTATTTTCTTGCATTCAAAAGGTTCCACCAATATCTGTTTGCTCGTCGAGATAACCGATAAGTTTAATCATTGGTCATAAGAAATGGTTGCTAGCAGAGTTCAGACTTCAGATTTTGGACCACAATTATCATTTTCTGTGTTTCTGACACTAAGCTGTGATGGTCCTGGCGGATACACGGGTTGGGCGTGGTGAAAATGCACCTCCCAAAATTATCAACTGTTCTGGAGAGAAAATTTGATAACATTTTGACACAAACTCGGGGTTAAATACACCAGGAAAATGGTTAAATGGTTGGCTTCAGGGGAACCCCTTATAATCTCCACCAAGAGATCTACAAACTTAAGATCCCGCTGGGGACGGAACCGAATGGGCGGATCTAGGTTGGTTTTATATATTTATATGTGGAAGAGGGCGGAATTTATAACACCCAGTCCCTACCATGGGCGGGATTATGTGGGAGGAAAGCCGGGTGGGAAAACTCCGCTTGTTCATATTTTTCTTCCTTCAATAAGTTTGTACTTGTACTCCTTTTTTAATCTGACGCAAATTTGCATATAATACAAGTATTTTACAGATATGCGACTTAGCATCCAATGTTTTCATTAACTGGGTGGCGTCCTCTTCCCTATATTCATCCTCTAGACACCACATATAGGCCGAACGGTTTTTCCGCCTGAAAATTTGAGGAAAAATATTTGTAACGGTGTGGCATATACTTGTGCATGTTATATGTTGTTATTACGAAAACTATGGATTTTAAGGTCACCTAAAACGGAAAGGTCCCATATACCTCTCCTCCGGTATATATCTGAACCCCAATGTCTGGTAAATTGTCTCTCCTCATCAGTCGCCAATAGATTATTTTCCAAATTGAGTGTACCGCGCCATTTTTGTAAAATGTCCATTTATTGCTGTACAATTACAATGCAAGAGAATAGACATGGTTACGGTATGACTCAATTTCATATGATACAAGTTTGCACTGTAGGCGACTTCAACCTTTATATTTTCCGTCCCTTAACTGATCTCGTGTTTAACCCTTTCAACCCCACATGTCAGTTAACTTATTCCTCTTGTTGCCGCAAAGGGTACAGTGGACAACAAAAGTTCCCTCTCGGGGTCGTGGGGAGAACCCTAGGAAAAGCGATTTGGTGCAATCTCGGCAATGTGATCAGATTTCAGCATTAAATCCTTTTCATTTTTATTAAAAATTGTACGAATTTCTCATAAAATAAATTATTCGAAAATGAATAAGACGGGGGCGTATGGAAGTTGTTGGCAGGCCGCACCTCGGCCCGCGGGTGGTACAATACCGGCCTATATGGATCACCACCAGACATTTTACTCGACAGCACGATAATTTCCTCACAAAAGGATTTGCCAAACAGCAAATAAGGGGGGGGGTAATAATGTTTAACCGCTTCCCCGTTATGACGCTCATGTGCGTCACATAACCATGTATATGGTTGAAGAGAATGCTAGATGCACATGGTGTGATAATTTGTCTTTATTAGAATTCGATATCAGATAAACTTTTAGATGGGGTCCAAGCAATATGATTTGAAAATTATTGGGGGGACGTCCCCAGCCGTGATCACCAGCCCTGCACACACATACGTCACGCAATCATGATTACAAGGATTCAAAAATGGTTAAATTTAGGGGGTGTTACCAATAAGGGAGGGGGATGTGCCCGTGAGAATGTTTTGTTCATGTAAGGAAGTAAAAAACAACTATTTGAACTGGCATAGTGACCATATTTTACCTCTACCTAAGTTTACAAGCTACGCCATTTTCCACAAAAAGTTGAGTGGCTGAATACTCCCCTTAATCCCCACACCCATAAAGAGTACAATGAGAGGGATTGGCAAAGTTTTGGGTTAAGAAAATCATAGATAATCCACCTTGACTATTATATTCGTCCGGGATTATAGGGTGGTGGGGTCAGAAAATTATCCCATGCCACTTTTTCCATTTTGTTCTCTACATTTCTTTCATCAATTATTTTTAATTGTCAGCTGGCACAATTTTGTATGTTATAGATTGCACCCTTTAGAAATAGAAATTTTTTTTTTCTAAAAACCTATCCACTCCACTTAAGCCCCCCCCCCCCCAGGAGGGTTACATGAGGGGAGGTTATTGGCATTTTAATTTGGGAAGTTATGTTCTGAAATTTGGGTCTTTGTCGGGACAATCATATATTTTATTTCGGGCAAATATGTCAGCAACCCCAAAGTTGTTTGTTCTTGGGGACGCCCCTTGTGAGTTATTTCTTCTCAAGTTCTACGCCTCCCCGCCGGAACCTCCGATGGTATACCTTCGTGTATTATATACCTGTCATATTGTCTGCTACCATAACATCCCTTCACTGATGACCATATCTAGAGGTAGTATAGTATTTGGATATGGTTTCATCTATTAACTGCCACCCACTGCTACAGAATATCGAAACGACCATAACTAGTAAGGAACAATATATTGTTCCGCTTTTGCTATACCTTTGTTCTTCATACAGTTTCCCCATATCTAGAGTTAGAACGATATGATGGATTTGTTTTTAACCAGCAGTGGAATATCGTTTTCGCAATAAATGTCACATTGTCACTGCCACCAGAAAATCACTTTAAAACAGTTCATAGACATAAATATGGATAATAGTCCAGCTATTAGTGTTGTGTGAATTTATTTGGTCACCTTACTTGACAACAATATTACATGTGTTCATTCATTACAAAGTGTTTAATATTCAACATATTCAACATATAAGGCACAATTTAACATGCATATCGTGTTTATTATAAGTGATTTTAAAGGTAGGGGTTTTTGCGTTAAATTAGGTATGCATTTAATCGACAGCTGATATTTATAACACAATTAACTTTGTGGTGCACAATATGTTGGATTAGTTTAACTTAACTGTTGACCGTCAGCTCAGTAGGAATAGTCGAATGCAGTTATGTGTGAATAGTATATGGCTTGCTCAGAATCAAACAAGACTCTTGCCTGATGCAAAATATAATATTCTTTTAAATTTACTTCAGTGAAAATAATTTTCTACAACCAAATTTGAAAGTATTCGCGTGAATTTTCGTATTTGCTTTCATTGTACTTAACAATAATATGACGCCATACCTTGAAATTACCCTGAATAATTCAGTATGGTATTTGATAATCAACTATGACGTCACCATGGGTGATCGTCAAGTTATATTGATAGAACACAAAAGCTTCTTAAGAGATAAATATGGGTGATACAACCTCTCAAGATAACGGAATCCTAATAGAGTATATATTATAAAAAATAAGGCTCAGAAAGGACAAAAAAAGATCCTGAACCACAAACTCCCAAACAATGTACCACTAACAGAAAAAGTAGTACAGTGAACCTATGCAACAGAGCTTCATATTCAGCAAAAGTCATGGATAGAGCAATCCATTTTACAAAATGGAAAGATGGCAATAAATATGTGCAGTTTGTCACCTTCTCCACCCCCCCCCCCCATAATAGAGATAACACAGTGGACTTTGGTCAATGACTGAATACAGACAAAGTCAAGTAAATATACTGATTAACAATTCAAATAGACCTTAAAATGTCAAAATGTCCGTAATAATCGCCATGTTGATAATACCAGAGTTGTAACAAGCCACTCCATATATGGTTCATAGGAGGGGTGAGTTAATAGTATCGAAAATATTAAGATGGCAATGTAGCTTACTTGAACAGAGTACCGATAAGATTAATCTGAGAGTTAAAAAAAAATTTGAGGAAGACTTAACAACAGTCGGATTATTTACATGAATCTCATGAGGTGCAACTTGCCTATGGTCTCCGGCCATGTAGCACCTTTTACTTGCATATGGTATCTGGCCATGTATCACCTTTTAATTCATGAGGTAAAACTTGCCTATGGTCTCCGGCCATGTAGCACCTTTTACTTGCTTATGGTCTCCGGCCATGTAGCACCTTTTAATTCATGAGGTAAAACTTGCCTATGGTCTCCGGCCATGTAGCACCGTTTACTTGCTTATGGTCTCCGGCCATGTAACACCTTTTACTTGCATATGGTCTCTTACATGTAGCACCTTTTAATTTATCTCTGTTTACTACTTCCTCCCCTGTGTGTACGGATCTATTTAGTACAAGCTTATTGAAGCATTGTTTATTCTGAAAGTTGTACAATGCATGAATCAACATTGTTTGTTTACACAGGAAATTCTTGTGGTTTGTATAGTGACGGCCGGCAAATCCTGCCTCTTACACGACTCGGGAATTACACACTACTGCAGGAACACCGGGATTTTCACGACGTTTCCTCAACAGAGGTGACTTTTGTAGGACATTCGGAAAACAAAATGTAAAAATTTACAAACAAAAAAAGAAGAAAAGAAAAATAAAATAGATGATTCATCACCAAAACAAAGAAATTGGAAGAGTATAAAGAACAAAGGATTGAAAGAACAAATAACTTTTTAGAGAAAAATACTATTTACTGAAAACGTGAATAATAATACTTCTTGAAAGCAGCCGCCTCTTGATGTTGGTCGTAAAGTCTTTGATACAACTAATGAGAATGGATGCACACTCATGTTGCCCGTGTACTACCACTACTGGTCAGAGATGATGGCTATTTAAGATTACTCAATGGCAAAATAGGCTATAGCACTATCATCCATCATAGGGAATTATCCACTCCCCACCCCAACCCAGTCCATAAACACTAAACAGATTACCATCACTAGGGCCAAATGAACTGCTAGTAAACTGGCCAGATATATTCCTCTTCAGAAGTAGAAGTTGAGAATGAATAAATTAGATTTAACTAATATAAATGTGACAAATGTATGAAAAAGAGCAGATCCATAAAGTTTGAAATATCTAAGGAAAAGCAAGCCTCACTATACTTTCAAGGTTTTAGATTAAAAAAACTATGAAATTCTTTGACATCTTTTATTTTAGGCTGATTACTACTGCAGAATCAGGTTGATTTTTTTCTTGATTCTTGCAAGAAAGGTCCCGTTTATAACAGTTAAATAAACACTGGCTTGGCTTTAAAGCAACATTTTGTTTTGATTTTCCTTTCCTCCAAAATTGACGAGAGTTTTATTCAAAGTAAGATGACAAATTGATCAAACTAAACCACTCCTCTAGTTTGTTTAACAAATGAACATTTAATTAACGAGTACTTGATAATTTGTAATTTCTTAGCTAGCCCAGCCAACATGTACATTTGAGTAACCTGGGTGACAGACCAACCAACGGAAGAAAAATCAAACGATTTCAAATTTCCTTTGACATTTTCATGATAACTTGAAATGAAACATTTACAGTTAGACAATGGAATGGAATGTTAGCATTGAAATACCGAGGAGTAACGTAATATACTGCTTTAATCTGGATCTAGGCCCTGGTCAATACTCCTCAAATAAGCATTTACCTTTCCCCACCGCCACCAATTCCTCAAAAAAGAGGGAGTAAAGTTGTTGGCACCACAACATATAAATACTGCACATAGAACAAAGTATTTAATCAAAATGCAAGAATGCATTGAGGTTTCGACGATGTAATGTTTCTTTTTTTAAAATGTAATATACGTGTACAGTTTGTGTATGGCCTTAGTTTGTGTATGTTACTTGATATGTTGGCAATCTGTTGCAGTTACTCTTCTTGTTTATAGGATTGCTATATTTTGACCTCTGCTGGCCAAAAATGACTATTGACCTCCACCAAAAGACTTAAGTATGATATCTGTCAAAGTTTCCTTCCTTAAGATATCGTGTTTACAAGTTTTCCACATTTTGATCACTGCCGGCCTCAAATGATCATGGACCTCCAACAAAAACAAATAGGGTTCATCTACTCAATATGTGGAATATCATTGTCCAAGCTTTCCTTCTTGAGATATCGTGTTTACAAGGTTTGTTAGCATTTTGACCACTGTTGACATTTGTTCTCCGACAAAAACAATAAGAGTTCATCTACTCAATGTGGATCATCTATGTACCGACTACGAGATTTGTCCAAGTTCCCCTTCTTGAGATATCGTGTTTACAACAACAAGGTGTCACACACAAATGCACGCACATACACACATACACACCATCATGATAGCACATTTTACAATTATCAACGAAACCAAAAACTAAATTTATACTCCGTCAATGCAAAATCCAAATCAAGCAAGCATGAAATGCATTTTTGTGGTGAAATGGACACTAATATAAGTTACACATAGAAGTCTGAATGCATGTTAAAAAGTTTCAGACTAAACAAGAATCGTCTTAAGAATGATTGGGGTAGACCACCATGCAGCAAAGTCACATGTGTTTTAAGGTAGTCTACCTATATATTTACCGCTTCAACTTAACCATTCAAGAAATGCTTAAAGTATAAAAAGTGAGTATCTGGTCACCTATAATTCACAAAATATTTAAATGTATTCATTATGACAGACTTATTATCTTGAAAACAAATGCTCATATACACCATAATTTAATTCTTTCAAATTTGACTATAATTAATGTAACCCAGTTCCAAAATGTAACTGCATATATATGCGTGGTGTCCAAACATTTTTATTATGATTACCATGATTTATCTGGCCAAGGTACCAACAGTTTTTTAATCAATGCTTTTCTCATGTGTTAACTTATGTAGTACACATTGTATTGATTTATCGGAGCACCAACATGAGGAATGTTTAATGGAGAAGAAAAGATGACAAATTTTACAATCCATAATATTTACATATTCATGAGAAGATAGCCCCCTCTCAAGATTTACAATGTGACTCGTAAGGGAAGGTAAAAATTGATGACAATGGAAGCAGATCAATGGAAATAATAAAAAAAGACACAACCCGACCACCAGTCACTTTCAAGTAAGGACTTTTGCAGAAAGATTGAAACTTTCAATTTTACTGTCAAAAGCTTTCTAATATATATTTATCCGAAGTCTAGACAAATTGGATCATACTTTCAAAAGTAAGAGAGAAAATATGGTGTCAACTTCTCCTCGTTTGATATACGGTTGTTGATGCATGACCCAAATCTTAATTGTTTGTATCCTAATTCAGACATTTATTTTACCCTCTGGAATTTAAACAAATTAATTGCACTTAATTAGTACCTGGAAACATCCATAGGAACCATCACAACAAAGATCTGAGGTTGGTAAAAAGTAAGATTCCCTCCGATAGAGTGAAGTGTTCTTATCGATAATAAAATGACACTCATCATGTATTAACTAATATGTGGAAAATCATGTGTAATAAAACAAAACCAACATCTGGCTCTTACAATAGCTTTGAAACTGTCTTATAAAAATAAACTTCCTTCTTTGAACAAGTAGCCATAGAGAGAACGGAAGGAAACAAAGAAAATAATCAGACCGCTAAAATATATATACCAGATTTGTAGAACTTACTCGACTACGTGTGATTCCAATATACAAAAAGATAGTACAAAAGTTACACAAAGCAATAATTGTGCAGAGCATTAGAAATGTCACATTGACAAAAACAATTAGCTTTATAACAGACTCAAAAAGGCGCTCGATGTCTTTGAGGCAAACCTCGGAAGGAAAAGTAGCATATTCTGGGTTTCTTAAATTACATATTCCCTATGGCAACTATGACAGAATAACCCACTCAGTCAGAAGTTGTGAATGAAATTTTAATACATTTCCACCACCAATCTTTCAAATGATCCAAAGTCCACATCTCCATATTTCAATGGTCCATATATATGAGGCTATAAATGTTAATTGTATTTCTTCACTAAATGATGGGGAATGTCAGAATTTTGTTTTCCAACTGAAGACTTCTGCTTTTCAAACCCATAAAACACCTTTGATTCTGCAGTAGACCAGTAAGCCCCCCTTTTACAAAAAAAAAAGTATATCGCCATATGAATATATTTGATAATATATAATTGAATATATTTGATACAGTCGGTGGGTTGGCAATGTAGCAGCAATGAACGATAGGTTGTGGTTTCGAGCCCAGGCCAACCAAGGTTTAGTTGTTTTTTTTTCATCTCGGAGTAATCCCATCACATAATTGTCTTCCAAATTGGTCAAAACATTTCACGATGAGCTAAAACTATTAATTGGATTACAGCCTGGCATGAAGTGTATGCTACAAACTACTCAGCTTGCCAACAAGCAAATCAGGCAGATTATTGTCATCAACAACTGTCTTCTAGGCCAATATTTGTATTATTTAAAAAAAAAAAAAGGATACAAAAAAGGTGAAATATTTCTGGTCAGGTCAACAGGCTTTTGGGCTTCCAGCTCAGGAATGATACGTATGTTTTCCAACTCTTAGACTGCTACAAATCCATCACACCCCGTTTGGTTCTACAGTAGAGAGCATTTTCAGGTATAAATCATTTAATTAATTATCCATCACCATGAGTATTAAAATAATAAGGTAGAAATATTTCTTGTCAGATAAACCAGTTTTTGGAGTTTACAAAGTACTGTTTAGTTATACTACCGATTACTCCATAATATATTGTTACCCTGTCGATATCCATACTGACTGCACATAGACTATCGTGTAATTCTAGACAATCGTGCATCCGCAAAGGTTAAAAGGTGCTGGTATGATTCCATCAATATTTCCCAAGCACCATTGCTAATAAGGCCATCCTCACGTACATGCCACATTCTGCTTGTCTGAAGTATGCTGCCCGTGGGTCAGAGTCGACTTCGGTGCTATCAGAGCAAAGTAAGAAAATAAGTATTAGTAATGTCTAATATATACAAAATCAGCTCCAAATTGATTGAGTAATAAGTTAAATATTACATATCATCAACAATAATCCACTAATCATCAAGATGACAAGCCACAACTCGTGATGGCATGCGGCTAGTCATAACAGTGATATCAAGCTGTTAGTCATAACAGTGATGGCATGCTGTTAGTCATAACAGTGATGGCATGCGGATAGTCATAACAGTGATGGCATGCTGTTAGTCATAACAGTGATGGCATGCGGATAGTCATAACAGTGATGGCACGCTGTTAGTCATAACAGTG
>WXZC020000729.1:0-10988 GCA_011317855.2 Paelopatides confundens
TTATACATGTGCATGCTTTATATTATGGTTTAGTTTTGTTTATATATGTGCATGCTTTATATTATGGTTTAGTTTTGTTTATACATGTGCATGCTTTATATTATGGTTTAGTTTTGTTTATATATATGCATGCTTTATATTATGTTTTAGTTTTGTTTATATATGTGCATGCTTTATATTATGTTTTAGTTTTGTTTATATACGTGCATGCTTTATATTATGGTTTAGTTTTGTTTATACATGTGCATGGTTTATATTATGTTTTAGTTTTGTTTATACATGCATGTGCGTGGTTTATATTATGGTTTAGTTTTGTTTGTATATGTGCATACTTTATGTTATGTTTTAGTTTTGGTTATACATGTTCATGTTTTACAATTTTGTTATATATACGTTTTCACATGGTGAAGGTATATAAATAAATAAATTTTAAAATATCACATTTATTTGAAAGTCTCTTTGACACGCGAAGAACGTAAATTGTTGTTTTTCTTTTTTCTCAAAATATTAAACTTATAAAATACAGAGGCATCCGTTTATTTGTTATCTAATTTACAAATGTAAATAAAATATTTAGCATGAAGCAAGTTCAAAGTTAATATCAGTCAATAATTCTGCCATAGATCATATACATACATCTGTGCTATTTTCACCCTATATAATGAATGTCGGGAAACAACACAAATGATACATGGACCTCGTGTTACCACTACTAATTCAATGACAACATATAGAATATATATCGCAAATTATCGTGTCTTCTTCAGTTGTGTTCGCCTTAAAAACGTTAACAAATATAGCAACCATTATTTTTTCATAATTAAAATGGGTAATTCAAAATTTCAGACAAAATGATCCAGAACTGGTAAAAACAAATCTTAGAAAACATCAATCAGTGACCGTCTGGTGTAACAATATTTCAATATAAGTTAATTTATTGATATATTAAAAGGGCATTAGGAGTTTGATTACAATTTCGTAAATGCTCTCTTTCAGCACTGACAGATAGTTTTCAATCACATTTTCAGAATGAGGTATTTCTTTCCACGATTTTGAACCCATGCCAAGAATTAACCCAACGAAAATAAAACCAATAGCACAGTGTCAACATATTACCTTTCGATTCAAGAATGATACTGAACAAGAAATCTGATTAATAGTAACCAATGAGAAATGGCGCATTCGTTTGAGTAACAATTTTTAAATCATCAGCAATGTTTATAAACAAATCTGTGGACAAGGATTTTACTGCATAGTTTTCCGTTGCCCTTTTTTTTTCTTTGTTAGGGGCCATATTGTTGGATAAAAGTACATGGTTTAACATGTGATTGGAAACTATCTGTCAATGTTTAATGCAAGTGCTTGAAATTGGAAAATTCGTATCGGTAAGTAAATAACTATCATATATAAATAGTAACAAATAGTAAAAAAGATGACTGGTTACAACTCGAGTTTCATGCGATTACGACAATCATCAGGTAACTGACGTGTGTTACCTGATGATTGCCGTAATCGCATTGAACACTATACAACTAACGACATATAAAATATGTCATTATATATATATATATTATACCGGGGTTTCTTCAAAGTCCAGGCTATCATCTCTAAGATCGGTTTCCTTAGATTTTATGTCCGGTAAAATGATCATTTCGTCTTCTGTGGATTCACCGTCAACTACAATGGAATGCGTATACGGATGTTCTTCTGGCTGATCACACACTGGTTCTTCTTTTGGTTTCCTCTTTTCGCCCTCGTTTTCACTATTATGATTACTAACCTCGTCTGCTGAGGTAGAGATAACGGTTCCGTTATTGCCACTACTGGCTTCTAAAATATGTTCGTCGGATGTCTCTTCTTTCATTTCTTCATCCATTATATCACCACTGAAACAACTATGAACCTGAACCGTTACCGTTTCGACAGGTCGGCTCCCCGAAGGATCATAACTATCGTCAGAAAGAGGGGTAATATAGTATGGATCCTCCGGTTGATCGGCATCTGCAGGTATTTGTTCGTAGTTACTGTCAGAGTCACTTTCAATCCTGTTGCTTGGTAGAGCGGGCAGCACACGACGTTGCAGCGATGACCTTGGAATCGCAGGAAGCGGCCTCAAGCGTCTAGCCAATGGCCGTCGCCTGTAATACCACACCATGCCGACAAGAAAGGAAACGATGACTAAGAATAAACCTGACATCAAAATAGTCGAGATTAGAAAGACTGTTGGTGTTGAGACTGTAAGCAAACGAAGTAAAATAATTTTTATTTGACTGAAGTCAGACAATAGGCCTACTGAAATACTTCAGACGTTTCGTAATGTGTCAACCTACGTCAGTGGGACAACATTAACTTTATTTCAGTTTCGTCGAAAGAGGTTAAGCTATAAACTAGTACTGATGTTTGGTATCATATTCTTCTGTTTTCAGTTGTTTGCGACATATACTATAAGGTAATATCGGGTCCAATAATGGGGGAACTAGGGGTACTTGTCTCCTTGTACTAATCTGACGTAACCCCATGTTATTTTATAGCCCATTGATAATAATAATGAGAAAAATAATAATGCACTGTCGTTTGAGTTTCGTGTTCTATTTCCCCTGTAATGTACATATATATACATATAGTGTATGTGTGGGAGGGGGGGATATGGTGACACATAAGTTTGGTGTTTTTTCCAGTTAGAGCTCATTGTTAGTTTGCTTTCGGGAGTATGTTTCATTCAACGTGTTTTGGGGGTGTTTTTTGGAACTTGCCTTTAGGATAGATCGAAGTACTGAATCTTTTATATCAAATACTGGCATTTATATAGAAGTTAAGCCTAGGCTATAGTGTTTTTTTTTGTTGGCTAGGTGTGTTTTAGCAGTTACTGTGTCGTAGTAATTGTTGCATAGGGTGGTTCTCTTTTTGTTTATGTATGATGTTATGAACATGGAATATAAGAACTGTAGCGTTATGTTAGGCCGTGCATGTAATTTTAACAATTATATAGAGGATATTTAGTAAATACATGACACAATAATAATTACACATAGCCTAATAATGTTTATATTAGGTCTCATGAACAGAGGCCAACTTAGCATACAGTAGCCCAATGCCTTTACATCTGTACTTTACCTTAAACTATATCACTGTATTTATGCTGCAATTACATAATACAATCTAACCTTTATGATATAAGGAGGATATTTAACCCTTAAAATACATGTATGTATAATTTACTCAAAAAATAAATTATTTTAAAGAAATAACAATAATTCAACACCCACTGAGACATGACACATGGATTATTTTGAAAAGAATACTCCGGGCTTTCACATAATAACACTGTTTTTGTGGGGCGGATGGGGTCTATGTGGAGCATTTTTTTCTTCAAAATGGCATTGAAAGTGTGTATACATTAAAATTTGGCATTTTAGTGAAATTTTACCTTGACCTTTCAAAAAATCGTTTAAAAAAAATGGATATTGATTTCTAACTTACTCATATACGTAATACATACACACAGGGGTCTAAAAAAGACAACTGATATATTTCTAAAAATACTAGACAGGTTTCTATGCTTATAGACGCCCCTCTTCATGGTTTCTTCTAAAATCAGAGTAGTTATGTATACGGTAATGGTCAACTGATATGTTTGTATTGTACACATATGTATGTACGTAAGTATGCAATTTGCATATATGCATACATATTCTGCATTGTTGACATTTTTGGAAACCTTATTTAATGTCCATGTCAAGTAATAATGCCACATCACATACACACATAGTGGTAGGAGCTCCACGCGCATATCTTCTACATTATTACGGTATACGGTACTTTACAGTTAACTTATGTGCCTTATAGCCTTTTAAAAATAATTATCAGGTGACATAGCACCAGCTCCCTTACCCAGCCATAATGCTTATACAATATGGTTTATTTTGGTCAAGGTAAGCCTATTAGAACAACTATTTTCTGGATGCGCACATAGTTAACCCATCTTTACAATCATTATATACTAGTAGCCTAAAGTGCTTGAAACTGTGCTTCAAAAAAGATCGATGATTTTAGCATATATTCACGATATTTAGAACTGGGCCTCCGAATTTTTCAAAGCTTTTTAGACTCCTGATTGCGACGCCAAGCTGCCACATATACATGTAGCAAGCCGAAGTGTCTTGAAACTTACACTTCATGTCGGGTGGCATTTTACATCCAGACACCTAACACGCCCCACTCTAATGATGAGCACCCAGTAGTACAGCAGTAAGTTCCTTTTTAAAGTCTTGGCAATGACTCGGCCAGGAATCGAACTCCGAACCTCCCGGCTGCAAGGCAGATGCTCTAACCACTAGGCCACACAGTCGGTACTTAGATGACCTAATATAATGCTACATTTGTTACATTCAATATCACTCATAAAAACACCCAAAATACTTATCCAAGGCCTACTAAAACACAACAAAACTAAGGCACATCAAATATAAAAAACAATCACAGTTAATGAAAACAGCCACCCTAGTATATGGAAGGCCTAACTCATATATATACCAGTGTTTACATACACTCGATTCAGTCCTAGTTCGACAAGCTCTTGCAAAAAAAAACACGTCGAAAAAACACAGCCTCAAAAAAGGCATTCTCGAAAAACACACTTGCGGAAAAAACCTCTCGGAAAAACATACAAGTCTGCGTCGAAGGGAGAGAATGGGTATCCAGGTGTTTAATTATAATGGATATGTTCCAAGCAGGATAATATTCCATTGCCAAAATAGCACAGTAGCACCATCGAATGGATAAGCAGCCAAAATGACAGACACGAAATTTTTCCTCGCAAATTCTCCACATTTCCCTGGTCCCTGTGTACTGTGCTCCGATGGTACAGTAGGTGGAATATGAAAGCAGCTACCCCCCCCTTCATCGGCAGAAGTTATACATTGTTATACGCGTATGCTGCGTTTCGTCTTGAAAAGATGAGGGACAAAATAAATCTATAAAGAAAAGTGATCTAAACCTTTCCTCATTGACACCCTGTAATATCCGATATGACTACATGCGTGTGGATCATTCCTATTTTATTGCTGGAAACTGGTACCCCTCTTCATTTTACACTGGTCCCTTCACTTGTACATGTTGCGCTGCATTTGTCGTTAGTCGTAAGCACATATATATATATTCGGGGGGGGGTCATTATATCTACTACTGGTAATTGTACTCATTTTATTGATCTAAAGTCATTTACGGCGCGTGGACGAACACTAATTTAACAATCATTTTATTGAAGAGTGTGATACACTTTACACCCGGCATGTGCTAGATGAATTTAATTTAATTTTATATGACAGAGATGTATATTATGATAACATCCCCTTCTCAAATTGTCCAAAAAGCAAAACATATCCAGATCCAGTCATTTCTACCGTTATAATTTTAATTTGGTCTAACTCGATAATTTCCCTTGTAACTGATTGTCATCAGTGACCACCCTAACTATATTGATATGTTGGTTTTAAAGATACAGACAACATTGTCCCATGTGACGTCAGTGACATCAACAGGCAACATTATATCAAAAGTGAAATTTAAATATTGGACTTAGAGAGTTTATCCATCATTTTCCGTAGTGTGGGATGACATACTACCAGAAGGCAAAATACTATTAAATTCAGACAGTGTGAACCGCCATTTTGTCTACAACATATATTTAAAGTAAATGTATACATTACCTGCATCACCTTCACATATTACCCATGCATCGTTTGTACGGTCACACGAACCAGGATCCCCGATGCTCGTAAAATTACAGTCAAAGATGCTTTTCTCATGGCCGCCACACTTTATTCCAGATAACATGATTGGTCCTTGCTCTGGCCTGTCAAATTCGTTTTTACCTGATACATATTCAACAGACCCGTACTTGAGTTGTTGGCAAGTTATATTTCCAGTTGTAAGGTCCCATCCTTCACCACAAACGGAACACCATTGTTCATTGAAGAAGATCTCAACATATCCCGAGTATTTGTCTGGTGCACCGGAGAGTCGGATCACACTTCCCTTTACTTTAGAAACTATAAAACAACAATATGAAAGATCAGTTGTCCACTACGAAAATCAATGAGACAACGTGAGCGTAGTGGACATTACCATTGTAATTACCAACCATATGGGCCCTAATGAAGGGAGAAATGACTGTATAAGTATATGTTGCAAAATTAATGATAGTAAGTTTGTATTTTAAGATGCAAGCATATAGTTAAGGCATAGTTGGTGAAGTTAACCATATGCATAAAATTACATACGAGTGGTTTAAACCACTCGTATGTAATTTTACTGTCGATGAAAATATTTTAGAAACATTTATATTTTTGGTTGTCAATGAATATAAAATATCCAGCAGCGGCCATGTGCTCGTCACTTTCAGTTAACTTATGTTATGTGTTCGGTCATTTGAGCAATGTGTGTGTGTTGATGATATATAATATAATACAATTCGTATCTTACTAATCCCAACAGATATATTGATCTCCAATAATAATGCATGTATATTGCAATACAATACAATACAATACAATACAATTAATACGTCACTGATTTCTACACATGTACTAGTCTCGGTTACCAATGTGTGCATATTGATGATATATAAAATAGAAGTAATATGTCACTAATATGTCACTAATCCCTAATGATGTATTGATATCTGATACCAATGTATGTCTACGATGATATATTATCGTATTAACATATAGTATTATCATTTCCCAGTTATGATTCTGTTTGTAGTTTATCCACTTTTGTACTGAAAAGAACTAGCCCTTCAACAAAGTTTTAACCAGTCGAAGGTGGGGGAGGGTCAAAGAGTTCATCAATTAATCAAAGCCTCTTTACTGAATGATATGGGAAAAGTAATAATAGCTTAATAACTATAGTGGTTACCACACTATGTTATGTATACAAGGGATTATTTAAAAAACATGAAGAGTTACAGTGATACAACGATTGAACTGATATCGTGCATGATGATACTTGTTGTGACCAAATTGTATTATGTCGTTTATACACAAATATTAACGCCCCGTCCAACTTCTCCGTTACTTTTCAGTGACATGTCATTGAAAACCAAATAGTTCATGATAAGTAAACGTCTTGAAGTAAACATAATGCAAGCAACACGTTATAGCAAATTAAAGCAGAAATAATATTTGGTGGTAAGCCTATCAATCGATCCCAACTGATGTGAAAATATCGGAAATATATCAGTAATGATACGATTCAATGTTCTTGTTGTGTAAAATAACCAAACATTAGTGTCAGAGACTAATGAATCTCAAACATAGTTGTATTTTGATTTACTACTGCCATTAAGGACACTCGAATCCTGATCATTTGAAGATGCCGCAAGCCATTCATTTAGCTCAGGGATTCACATCAGACATGATTGGGTTTTGTATTGATTCAGGTGAAGTCAGGCCCACTTATGTACAGTTATTTAATAATGGTATTTGATTAACGTCCGGCAAAACAATATTTTGGAAGCGATTAGTGTGTTTAAAAAAAAACAATTGCACTGTGCAATGAAGGTTTGTCACCATGATGCGTCTAATATTTACTTTAAATGATATTGGCTAACATGGATACAAATGAACGATGTCGGTAAACATGATTGATTATGCAGAACATTACCCATGTTTCAAATATTACGTGATTATTAATTGAGATTTAACGCAATTAACGTGGTATCGGGTAATTCGTATACGTATACAGTATATATGGTAATTCCGATATGCCTATTTTTAGAGCACACATACAACAACTGGTTTTTGCATGAAATGCCACTATTATAAGGTAAACTATTGTTGTAGCCTAATACAAGTTGACCACTCTTGTAATAAGATAGGATTTGCATTCTTTTGTAACAAAATCAAGGTCAACGTTTTTGTAATATCATTATGTATCAATCTTCTAGCACATATTCAATTAGAACCTGAAATACAAAATATACTATTGCAAAGTGATACAATTAATGTGTGTTATATATGGCTTTCTAGTACACCACTGTTGTAATATATTTTTTGTAAACACAACTATATCCAGAGATTTCGACGTCAAATATACTTAATCATTCAGAATGACGTTTGAAAGACGAGCCTTCCTTTCACTAATTATTTCACGGTAACTCACATCCCATTTTTAAATAGTCAAACAAGCTACAATATAGGGAAATAAATTCACAATGGGACATTTATGAAACGACTTACATCCATTACAAGATTATTTGGTGATATCACATTTTGTACCGCCCCTCGTAAATAATCATGATATGAAATGCATGTATGATATTACCATGTACTCACAACCACACACCCATTAGTTCACTCGTTAACATTGGCGGAGATAGCATTGACCCGGGGGATGCCCCTGGCTCACTCAAATCGAGTATTGGCGCCCTTTTGAACTATTTTACCTATTCAATATTATCAAGTTTGTTTTTAATAAGATGAATCAATTAGTTGACACACTGGTATATAATTATAATAAAAACCGGAATTTTACGCGCGCTCAGTCTTGTTTTTTTTGGCATCCTTCCCGATTTTATGATCTGCATTACATTTGTCACACCATGTGCATTTTTTAAATTATTCGTTTTAATTGTCTTTCATACTTTTGAATGTTATATACAGCACTATTTTCCTGATAGATGATTTTTTTTTTCTATGGGGAGGGGTTTTTCATCTCAAAGTCCCCCTAGCACTTATGGAAACCAAATTCCGCCTGTGCGCTGGTGTGTAACACATAATTACCATATTGTTAGCCTATTTCCACCCGGGACCTAGAACAACAATCTGGATATATCCACGGAATGGGCGAGGCATGATTTTTTTTCGCGCTCTCAGTCTATTTATCTCCCTCTAGTCTCGCGTAAGAGAGGATATGTGCAGCAACATCGGTTATAGGATTGGCCTAGATATTTTAACAGTATAAAATAATGCACATCACGGGAGTGTGCCAAATCCCAACTTCTTCCTCCATGGTGACATCCATGTGTGTGATATAACTTAGTATGTATTTGAAGAACCGCTATACGTATAAGGGAGGAACATATTATGAGCACGCGAAACACTTTCAGGCTTCGCGCAATTCCACTTATTGACCCCATCCACCAATGTGCAAACGAAACCATCGCCCTTGCCTCTAACTATGGTCTTGTTTTATTGAGATCAGTGACGAAGCTTCTGAGAGGAGGGCATGGTGATAGCCCTCATTTGAATCCCTCATGAAATTCTCAAAAACGTAAATGGGCTAAACATGTATCATATCTTATGGATTCTCTACAGAAATCAGATTAAATTTAATTTAGGTTATGCATCAAACATGGCTTAAGTTTGCATATATAGAGACCTATACATTTCAATTTGTTTTCAAAGGGAAGGAGAGGGAGATCCTAGAGGCCTCAACCAGGACACTATTTTGTGGGCATTTAGCCACCACAAAATTCACCAAACATTATACTCACCACATAAATCGCACAAAAACACCATATGCCCCTCCTTGGCCAAACCCCCTTTAACTATATATATATTGCCAATACTTTAAAAAGGGACCTACTTCTGTACTGCTGGGTGACCAGCACTAAATTATCAGCGTGTTGCCAATTGGGTGTCTGTAAGTAAAATGATGTAAAATGCCACCCGACGTGAAGGGTAAGAGAGAAAGAGATAATATATTCCTTGAGCATTCGCCATGGAATAAAAAAAGTAAAAAGGTTTTCTTTAAGATAAGATATTATATAAGAAATATCGTAATAAGCAAATTCTCAAGTATATGTTAATGAGGGAGTGCTGCTCGACATGAATTTGTCAACACATTGGAGTACTTCAAATAGTCTGGCTTAAGAAATAACGACGAGAGCAAAGTGAAGAAAACAAAATTACTTACGGGAGCTTCCCTCACAAATGACCCCAATATAGTTTTGCTGGTCACAAATCGCCAGACGAAACAAACATGAGTGTAGGTGCGATTCGTCACCTTTACAGTTAAAATACCCATCAATAAAAGGATCGTTTGGGATGTGAGCGGTATATGAGAAAAAGTTGCGAGTATCAAAAATGACGGTCTCATATCCCAGGTGTTTACATACTACACTTGCAACTGTTCGATTCCATCCATTACTGCATACGTATCGCCACTTTAGTTGGAATAACACCTGGACTAACCCAGAATTGTCGTCCGATCCATTAATCAATCGTACATCTAGAAAAGACAAGAAATATAATTTTGTATATACTATATCCTCTAGAGCAGACGTTGTAAGAAACGGGTGGTGGTAATACTCCGCGGGTGGGCACAATCATACATTCAGACATATGCGATAACTGTAAACCGAAAGCCAACTACTCTTTACTAATGTATATACATGTGTGTGTGTGTGCGTGTGTTGGAAGTGTAAATATACGTTACATTGTTTTTTACATATATTTAAATATGATCATTTAACTGCACTGTTGACAGAAGGCCAGATATCATCCCACAACAAAAGTGATATATTTTCCATAATTTTCTGATTGGATGAAATGAGTTGCCATGAAAAATATATTCCCTAAGTATGTGTCATTAACAAGATATGTAAGAGTATACACTTATATTTTAATGACATAAAGTAACATGCATACAATTTGAGTGTGAATTTTGTGCCCAATTCCAATCACACGTATATGATGTATATATACTAGGCCTCAAATGATAACCTGACGAACGTTTGTCCTAACGTCAATGAACAAACAACGGGTGAAATATGATATCGGAAGAGTCATGTTTGAACTAATCACCATAGGTAAGCTATGACTATAGTGCTCAGCTAAATATAAAGCTCATGTTTTGTAAATTTCATACAATGATAAGTGCCAAATAGTCTAGTGCATGTCAGAAGACGAAGGGGTTGTTTTGATTTTCGTAGGCAATCATATAATGCAGTGAGGAAATAAGGTTTTCAATTCACATTAAACTTA